>LGRX02033368.1:0-119087 GCA_001247695.2 Cymbomonas tetramitiformis
TATCTGTGTATATTTATATATTTATTGAATCCCTTGCGGTGTCGTGTCTCCCACAGTTCACCTTTTTAGAGGTACATCGCTTCATCGGTTGGGGCTCGTCCAAAGCTCGATTGTACCTCGATTGGACTTCGATTTGAGCTCGAGCAGAGTTCGATTGCGCCACAGGTGCGTTTAAAATTGGGGGAAATTCTATAGATCATATACTATATATGAGAAAATCTGCATTTAGTCAATTTTAGATATCGAAATCTGATCGAGGTCCAATCGAGGTCCAATCGAAGTCCAATCGAAGTCCAATCGAAGTCCAAGCGTCGTCCAAGCGAGGACTCGATCGACCGACAATAGACGATGACGATGACGTGACGCGAGGTGGTCATGAAAAAAAAATTGGGGGACGCGACGAGACGCGACGACTGTGACAGTGACACGAAAATAATCGGGGCGACTGTAGCAGTGACACCCAGCCCCCAATTAAAATGTATTTGACCCCCTTCCCCATATTTTTTGTTAAACTATAGGGACTAATCTTTTTCAAGAGTTTTCGCGTTTAGTTAGAAAATATTAAAATATTTTATAAATACTATACATGGACGATAAAATAAAAAAATTCGGCGAAGTGGAAAAATATGGAATTAAATTTCTTAAGAATTTGACAAAAGAGTGTGGCGCTCAAAATGCGATTTTGTCTTTAAAAAATGATGAGGTTCCAATAAAATTATGGTATGGCAATAAACCGCAACTTTGGGGAAGGGTGAATGCAACTCAAATGAAAATGCTTTTAGCAAAAAATCATGGTGTATATGAAATTGTTTATGATAAAAAAGCAAAAGTTTATTTTGACATAGATGGCAAGGAAAAAATCGATTTGAAACAAGTCAAAAATAAGATAAGTGAGCAATTTCCCAATGCAAACTTTCAAATAAGTGGTTCTTGTGGTGAGTATAATGGTGCACTTAAATATAGCTACCATGTAATTTTATCCAATTATTTTTTTGAGCATGATGATATGAAGCAAATGTTAAAAAGTTTTGCAAAGATATTAGATGAAAATATGTACAATGGAAATGGCACAATCGATCCAAGCGTGTATTCTAAATCACAATCAATGAAATGTGTAAATCAATCTAAACCTAAAGATCCATCAAGAATTCAATCCATTATTGAAGGTAGTGAAAATGTGCTTAAACATTGTATTTTGTTTGCTTTTGACCAAGATGCAATAAACATAAACACTTTGAATTGGGAATGGCTTATGGTTAAAAATATTGAAGAATGCGGTACCATAAGTAACCCAACACAAGCCATAAACTTGTGTGATATACCACAATTAAATAAAACTCTTCCACAAAATTTCAATTGGTACAATTGTACCCCTATTCAAGTGTTAAATGTAATTCCAAATGAAAAGAGAGGTCATCCAAATGCTTTGAACCACATGTTATCTTGGCAAATTATGTTATATAGCTACTTTAATGGCATATCTTTAAAAGAATTTTTAGGATGGGTGATACAAAAGGATAATTCCCAAAGTAGAATCCAAAAATATTCTTCTTATTGGAGCCAAGCTTCCAATTATCAATCTCCTCACATTAATTGGATAAAATCATTGCTTGAAAGGTTTTATCCCAAAATTGGGGAGGATACATATGGGAAATTGTTTAGAGATTGGAGCACAATAAAAAATAAGGTAGAATGTCAAAAACCTACACACCATAGTTGGCTAGATTTGAAAATACCTTTTGATGATGGAGCTCGCACGATTTACTTGACTAGTAAAATGGGAAAAGGCAAAACACATGCATGCATTAATTACATTGACCATGAAGACTATCTATGTGAGAAAACCAACACTAAAAAATCGAGCATAATATGGTTTTCAAAGAACATAGCATATTGCAAGAATATTATTCAAAGGTTAGATGAAGCCAAGCTTGGGTTTAAAAATTACAAAACCTTCACAAAAGCTAATCAAGATGATATACAATATTGCGATAGATTAGTCATGTCCATGGAGTCTTTGCATAAAACAAAAAATGCAACATATGATATTGTGATTTTAGATGAGGTTGAGTCTTATCCAAGTACTTGGAAATCAAGTACTCATAAAGACAACTTGGATATGAATTGGTGCAAATATCTTGATATAATCAAAGGCGCTAAAAAGATCATTCTAATGGATGCCTTTCCTAATAAAAAGACCATAGAATGGTTTACCAAAGTTGCAAAACATGAGGTGCTTACATGGAGTGTTACATCGCCATCTCCTACTAGAACATTACATGAATACGCCCATAAAGATGATTGGTTAGGTTCTATAGTTCAAGCCATTAACAATGGGCAAAACATTAGTATATATTATCCATTTAAAACCGATTTTAAGAAAGGAAAAACTGTGTGGTGTTATGGCATGAATTCCTTTAAAGATCAATTATGTAAATGGACAAACCTTGAAGAAAATGACATACTTTGCTATCATGGAGATATAGATGATAAGCACAAATCCACATTATCATATGTAAATGATGTATGGAATAAAGCTAGGGTTGTTATATCAAACATGAGCATTAGTGTGGGAGTGAATTTTGATGTAAAAAACTATTTTCATAAACAATATGCATTTTATAATCCATCCATGGTAAACATTAGGGATTTTTTTCAAAATCTATATCGAATTAGACACACTATTACAAATGAAGTTCATATTTATTCCATGCCTTATATTAAGCAAGTTGAAGGATTTTCCCTTCCTTATGGCGAGATTACTAAAACTTGTGACTTGTATCAAGAACTAATAGATTGGCATAAAATTGAACATTATGCTAGGGATATAGACACATTCAAACATTTTGCGAAGCTTGCAAATTTTGAATATAGCAAATCAAGTTCTTACACTATAGAACAACAAACTTTAAACATGATAAAGAATGTAGAGCATTTTGCACATTATGAATTTGACAACATTATGTCCATCACCAATTCGGATATTATTGACGACTTCTACAACATGAAAATCTATAGTAACGAAGCTAGCATGGAAGATAAATTGATTGTTTCAAAACACCAATTTATCCAAAGATTTGTAAAAAATACACCTATTGATATACTCAAAACCTTATGGAACAAAAAGTTAGGAAGATATATTGATGCTTGGGTTTACATGTTTGAAACCGATCATTTAATTTTAGATTTGTATAAACAAAACGATGCTTTAGACACATTTGAATTACCACCTAATCCTAATTGGGATATAGACATTGAAGAATTTAAAAAACATTTCAAGATTAAGATGCAAGCCACCAAAATAAATTCTTGTATGATCGCTTATGCATTAAATGCATATTTTGGTGTAACTTGTTATAGCATAGCAAGTGACCCTTCTACAAAAAAAACCAAAAAAATGCATGACCCAAGCAATCATAAAGTAACATTTAATGTATATGAACATTCAAAATTATGGCTCGAAACCATACCAATTGTTAAAGCATATTTAAAAAGTTACAAATCGTTTATAAAAAGCGAAACAAAGGCATGTTATTCATTCATAACTATAGATGATGAAAATGAAGATTAATAGAAATGAAGATCGCCACACATAGTTTTATGTAATTCATAGATCATAATCATTTTAAACAATACAACACACAACAAAAATGGGGATGTTGGTTATAATTAGGTATTATCTATAAGATATACAAATTTTATAACCAATATCCCCTTTTTTAATGTCAAAATGTCAAGTTTTTAAATGGGGGTTTTGGTTACAATTTGATGTTATCTATAAGATAGATCATGTTTATAACCATTTCCCCCTTTTTTTATGCCAAATTCTGAGGTGGCACCATAAACTCGTTAAAGTTGCGGCGAAACCCACTTGGGTGCGATTGCTTTTTGTGAAGGTCGATGAACAAGAAGTCATGAGGCGTTTGCACGGCTTGGTTATACATTGCGTGAAAGGTGTCCAGGGGAACCTCTCCGCTACACTCGTCTCCGATGCAATCTATTTCTTTTTGGTTTTTATTGCGAAACACCAACATGTGAGTGAGGTTGCCTCGTATAGCCTTCAATAGCCCCCCACTATTGCTGGTGTAGTTTTGCGTAGCGAAGAGCAATGTGGCACCTAGGGCTCCATCAGACAGTCGACCCAAGTGTCGATGCTTGATTACCAAGTTACTAAGTTTGCTCGACGCTTTCATGATATCGGTGCCTTGCGTATCGTCAAACATGATTGCCATGGCAGGTTTACGCCCATTGTACCTATGCACGGGGGCGGTAAACTCAGGACCAAACTCCATTAGCAAATCGGCGGGTATCTCATATATTGACATATTGGAATTGTTTAGCATTTTCATCAACTTTTTGTACCGTTTTGACTTTTCCATGTACTCGTCATAATCCTTTCCTTCCGCGTCCATGATTTCCTCGATTTTGTTCGGCACGTCCACGGTAGGTTCTAGTACGTCCGACTCATCCAACGGGAGGTCTTTGAAATAGTGTTTGTTGTTATGGTATGTGGGCGACACCAACAATAGTCTGTCTAGTGCGTTGTTGCGTTTCATTAATCGTAGAAGATTACTCAACGCAGTGGTTTTCCCGGTACCTCGTTTCGCGACTGCTAGAATAACACCATGCAGTTGAATAAAGTGGGGCTCTGTAGCTATTGTGAACGCACCTGATTTAGGGATTTGAATATCATAATCGGGCGATAGTTTTAGTGTATTCATATTTACTATACTATATAGAAGGAAATAATGAGTTATATGTTTTTGTATACATAGGGGATTGAGGGTCTACTCCGTGTGGGGATCGCACCTTTGATTGCTTATCTCGCTTTTTAGACTTGTGCTTGACAACGACTTGTGCCTCCGCTTCGCTCATACTGCTTTCGGACTCGCTAGAAGAATCGTCTTTTTCTATAATAATTTGTTGTTTAGTCTTTTTGGAAGACCGTTTGGACACTTTTGGGATGGGTACCAACTCGTCATTGTTTGATTTTGTAGCTTTCTCTATAGTTTCTTGGGCTTGTACAAGTTTTTGTTTCTTTTCAAGCTCATTTGCTGTTTGGAGGTCCATTTTGTCTTGTGCCTTTTTGCGTCTAGTTTCAAGTGCTTTGGCTCGGCATTGTGCTAATCTATCTAACGTAGCTTGATCTTCTATTTTTTGCCCTTTCGCAAAACCCATAATGTTATATATATTACTATAGACAAGATATATTTTTTGGGGTGATGACAAATGCTTTTTAGCGTTTTGTAATTGATTTAAATATATAACAATATAGTATATATAGACATGGAACAAGTTGTGTCAAAATTAGGCAACATCTATTACAAAAAAGACGACGAAAAAAATCGAGCGCAAAGTGCAAAACATTATGAAACTCACAAAAACGAAGTTTTGAAAAAGAGGTTGTTGCAAAATAGGATGGCGAAAGGATTGCCCGTACGTAACAACTCATTGGAAAAATATGGGGTCACGGTTCTTGACATATTAAATACTTTTGACGATACGATGAGTGGTAAAGTGGCATGTCAATATATACGACAACTTGAGTTGCATAAGTTAGAAAAAACTTCCGAAAATTAATTTCTTGTATATATAGAATACACACATATTATAGGGAAATACTATGTCCAAAACCAAGCTTACCGCCAACCAATGGGAACGCTTGAAGAAGAATACCAACTTGGACGAAGACGATAGGGTAGATTTAATACGATTGTATCAACGTCGAAATAAGAAAGGCGGAAATGTCAACTTGCTCACCAAAAATGAATTTGATGCAAGAGGCAAGACAACGAAAGCCGACACCTATGTTACACTAAAGAAACATATCGAAAAGCACTCAACCGATGGGACCGAGTACGTTATACCTTTCGATGTATTTCTGACCAAGCCATTAGAGCATTGGATAGGTCAACAACAAAATGATACTAAAGAGGTGATACGTATGGCTGTTGAGTTTGAGGACAAATATGAAACCACGCCAATCACGGAAAATGACCGACTAAAATTGTACGAAAAATTGAATCAAATTGCCCAATCTGATGCACTAAAAGAACATGGACCGGCAAAAACCATTAAACTTTTTAAGTACACCACAAAAATACCTACAGGGAAAGGGTGCAGTTTAGCTTCGCCAAAATCCATTTCGGAGGTGTTTCGAAAACGTGCGACAATAACCATACGCAATAATGACGCACTTTGCTTTGATAGGTGCATTGTGATCCTTGACAACATAAACTGGAAAGGTCAATCTCACGTGTATAAAAATCTCATACGTGACCATCATGGCATTTTAACTCGAAAAGCCCAAGAATTGCGGAATTGTATGGACATCGCTTTAGCGGAAGGAATTTCCATAACACAAGTTTACCGATATGAAATGAAATTTCGACGAAACATTCATGTATACGCGTTGACATCAATCGGACCAAAATTGATTTATCCATATTGTGATGAAAATCGTTCTTCTCTATTATACAAAGACGATTGGCATTTAGTTTATTACAATGGGCACTATGGCGTCATAACTAATATTAATGCCTTTTTGGGACATAACTACAAACGGCATTGCCCGCGGTGTAAATCAAAACGATGCAAGTTCGCAAATCCTCGACAAAGAAAGCAATTTAAGACGTGGACTAGATGTGACGATTGTGGTTGCACCTTTTATGACCGAGAATGTTACGATTTTCATAAATCGTCGTCAGTTTGTAAAAGCTATTCGTATTGTGAACAATGCAAGACTAGGTATCCAAACGATGTTAGCATCGCACACGTGTGCGGGCATAGGGTTTGCGATAACTGCAAAGAATATTGTGATATGAGTGACCACTTATGTTACATCACTAAAAAACCCCCTAAAGACATACTTTCGATAGAAAAGATTGCATTCTTTGACTTTGAATCAACCCAAAATACAGGCAAGCACGTAGTAAACTTTTGTGTATGCCAATATTGCGATGGTACAGAGATAGTCCATCATACGTTGGAGCAATTTGCCACTTGGGCGTTTCAGTCCGCACACAAAGGTATGACAATGATTGCGCACAATGGTTCCGGTTACGACTTCAAATTGATACTCGATTATGTCATAACGGAACGTGGCGACGTACCAAAAGTATGTACAAATGGCTCTAAAATCATGAGTCTTGAGTTTGAACATGTGCGGTTCGTCGATAGTTATCTTCATTTTGCCACATCTTTATCAAATGTGCCTAAAATGTTTGGGCTGCAAGATGACACTGCCAAAGGTTGGTTCCCTCATTTATTTAACACTGTCGAAAATCAGAATTATGTAGGAATGTATCCAGAATCCAAATATTACGCACCTGAATGTATGAAGCAAACGCAGTATGCCCAATTTATGCAATGGTGGACTCATAAAGTAGATAATCAGTGCACGTTTGACTTCAAACACGAGATGCATCGATATTGTTCCAACGATGTCACAATACTACGTCAAGCGTGGTTAAAGTATCGCGAGATACTGATGTCCTTGCACGACAACTTTGACCCCACGCGCTATTTAACAATTGCAAGTCTTGCACAAGCAATACATCGCTCCGAGTATATGCCCGAAAAATCAATCGCAATTTTGGATAAACCACTAGCAAAAAAGCAAAGCATTAAATGCAAACAATGGCTTGAATATATACGTTTTCAACATAAAATTCCGCTTTTGGAAGAATACAAGTTACCCGGGACGTCTTACATTGTGGATGCAATTGATATTCAAGCGAGCATGTGCTACGAGTTTCTAGGCGATTATTGGCATGGGTCATTAGACGTGTTTGCCCCGTCAAGAAAGAATTTTGATAGAAATAAAACAATGAAGCAATTGCATGACGACACGTTTGCGAGAATCGCGCATATTGAATCTTTAGGGTATAAAGTTCAATATATATGGGAAAATCGATGGGATATGTTGTGCAAGACAGATATAGATGTACAATTGTTTTTAAAGTCGTATCGGAAAGACATATCTCCAAGAGATGCATTTTTCGGCGGTCGGTGTGACCCTAAAAAAATGTATTATCGTAAGAAAGACAGCGAGACTATTCGTTATTTAGATTTTACATCACTGTATCCCTATTGCAATAAATATTGCGAGTATCCTATCGGTCATCCTACAAAAATCAAATGCCCGAAAAATACAGATGTCAGCAAGTATTTTGGAATAGTGTATTGCAGAGTGACACCACCAACAGACTTACAAATAGCGGTGTTACCCCAAAGAAATGCTGATGGTAAACTAACATTCCCATTACATGCCATGGAAGGTTGCTGGACAACGCTCGAGCTGAACAAAGCTGTTGATAAGGGGTACATCATCGATGAAGTGTTCGAAATGTGGCATTGGACAGAAAGGTCCACAAGCATTTTTGAAGGGTATGTCAATGCATTCTTAAAAATCAAACAAGAAGCTAGTGGCTTTCCCGCTTGGGTTAAAACCGAAGACGACAAAGATTTGTATGTAAAAAAGTACTACGACGCCGAAGGTATCCATTTAGACAAGTCAAAAATAAGCAAAAACCAGGGTTTACGGTCAGTGGCAAAGATTTTTTTAAATGCCCTGTGGGGCAAATACGTCGAGCGGGAAAATAAAGCATTGACCAAATTTATCAAGAATCCATATGAGTTTTATGACATTATAACTAATGAATTTTACAACTGTAAATACGATTTTGTAGGTGCGGAGGGAAATGAGCTCGTAATGTTAAATTACACTTCCAAAGATATGTACCATAAGTCTAAATATAGTACCAATGAAATGATAGGTGTTTTTACATGCAGTTACGCACGACTCAAGTTATATTCATTGTTTGAAGATGTGGGTTTTGACAATGTGCTATACGCGGACACCGATTCTTGCATTTATGTTGAGATGGTCGATGTCAACGATCACGTGTATCGAACTCAACGAGGCGATTATTTAGGACAGCTTACGGATGAGCTTGAAGGAATGAATACCAAATTGTTGGAGTACGTAGCAACCGGACCCAAGTCATACAGTTTGCGGTTTGATGACGGGACTACCCTTACTAAAGTAAAAGGTTTTCCGTTATCGGTTGAGAATGCCGCGAACATCAACCACGACACCATGAAACAATTTGTCCTAAATGGCGAAGGACAAATTGGGCTTCAAAATAATGTTATACGCCAACAAAAAAGAGCTTGTACACACAAACTATTAGGGCTAGAAACACGACCTGAAACGAAGACTTTTAGGTATCAATATGACAAAGGGCATGTGCAAGTCGATAGAGATTATAACATTTTGCCATGGGGGCACAATGAAATATATTGTGTTTCATAAAGTATATTTATACATAATGACCGCTAAATCAAAAAGCATATCTTTGGAACGTATACAAGAATTGTATCTACAACCAGATTTTGGATTATCCGGACTTGAGTCTTTTTACAAAAAGTTGCGTAACAAAGGGTACGGTGTCACCAAATCGCAAGTAAAAGTTGCTATAGATGCCACCGAGTCTTCCCAAACGTTTAGTCAACAAAAGAAAAGTAATCGCAAAAAAATGTTTCCTATTTATGGTCCGGTTGATAAGATTAATATGCAAATGGACCTTGCGTTCGTGCCTAGATTAAAGTCACAAAATAAAGGATATAGTGTTATTCTTACGGGAATCAACATTAACTCGAGGAAAGCTTATGCCATTGCACTAAAATCTAAAACCGTTAAAGACAAACTTGATAAGAAATCAGAAGCTGCCGAAGGAGTTGTTCCCGCTATAAGGAAAATGATATTGGATTCCAATTTACGCAATGGAAATTTGACGACAGATTCTGGAAGTGAATTTGTTAACAAGCAAGTTAAGCAATTGTTACAAGAGTACAACATAACACATTACGTCGCGGAAGTAGAAGACCATTCACGTATGGGCACAATCGAACGTTTTAATCGCACATTAAAGCTAAAGTTATCAAGAGTTAAAAAATCAGATTGGGTAAATCAGATTGAGACGATTGTAAAGAATTACAACGACACAAGTAATACTGGTAATCCGGATGCGTCAAGTCCTGATGACATGAACACTATCAAGATTATTAGAAATGTATTGTTGAAACGAAATAAAACGTTTGAACTATACAAAACATTAGGCATTAGAATTGGCGATACGGTTCGATTACGTGTGCGCGCAAAAACATTTGACAAAGAATCTCAACGTTGGTCAACAAAGGTCTATAAAGTTAAGATGAGACAAGGCAATTCATTTATTGTAGAAGATGTTGAAGACAACGAACGTTTAGCAAGGGCGTACAAGCCTAGAGAACTTTTAGAAGTCAAAGGACCTATAGCTAAATCCTCCAAAAATACTCGAGGTACTCAAGGTATCTCTAAAGAGGCGCAGAATGAAACGGTTGCTCGAAAGTTAAAAAAAGAGGGCATCGACAAAATTGTGGAAGTAAAACGTTCGCGAAATTACGATGGACATAAAGTACGAGTATTCATCGATGATAAGAAATCTCCCAACTATCAAAAAACATTAACAGGGCATCTAAAACTGAATAAAGGCAAACGATCTAGGCGCAAATATGAGTTGATATTTGACGCCAAAAATGAAGAAAACGAGTTTGTAGATTTGCCCGACCCAACAATTACCGTCTTAGACGCGAAGGCATTTTAACAATCATCTACAAACTCCAATGTACTGTTATCTTCATGAGGCTTTAATAACATTTGTGAAACCTTGTAACTAATGCCAAATTGTCCATTTATAATCCAAATTCCCGCAACTTGCACGATGGCTTTGATATTTGCATACTTTGTTTTATGTATTTGAAGAAGTGTTTGTACTCCGGTATCGCCTTCGAACACTTGGACATCGTCAATAGGTACTTGACATTTGAATAATGGCGAATAATTTTCGTTTGCCGGTTGTTTGATTGAGGAATTGAAAAATTCTTTAATGACTTCTTGGTTGTAGTTTTTTCTTTTTAACCACTTGAACGCGTTTGTCGTGGCAGTCTCGATTACCTTTTGATCGATCGCCTTTAACATTTCCGAAAACGATTTGTTTTCATCATTTAGCGATAGATTAAGGTAATATTTGTCACAGTCTTTAAAAGAACTTACACCAAACGGTGCTGTTAGATAAGGTGTTTGGATATAGAATGGTTTGTTGTCATATCTTATGTTCACATATGATCCTCCTCGAGATAGTGTTTTTATGTCTTCGCAAGAGATTTTAGCAATGTTAAAAGTTTGGGAAGTTGTTGGATAAATCATAAAAGTGCGCTGCCTATAATATTAGTTAAACATATTTTTAAACAATTAATTTCGACGCAAGATGAGAAGAAATTTCTAACTTTGGGGGGAAATGGTTATAATATGCATATATCTTAAAGATAATGTGGAATTGTAACCAATTCACCCCTTTTTTGCGTTTAGTCCGCTTCTCACTTCGTCCTCCCTTTGTTTCAGTAGTAAGTGTACGACTACGGTGTTCCGACCATCTCACATTTTCTACAATGCTACCACAATAATCGAGGCGCTTGCGCCTCTATCGGTAGTCAGTGTAGGGCGGAGGGACACCGTAGTCGTACACTTACTACTAACGTGGATCGCACCGAGTGCGCTCAGATGCATAGGCTTATGGGCGTCAACCACTCCCCTCGCGTCATGCGCCGCATCCTTCAAAGTCGGGGGTTCACGGACGTGGATTGGACCCAGGTGGTTGTGACCGACACGGACGCGCGAGGAGGGCACGCTTGGAACTTGGACGGCCCGTTCGTGCTCGAGATGTCCCCCGAAGATTTCTGCTGCGCGCACATGGAGCGGGCCGTGCAACCCAGGTTCGACGCGCGCGTGCCGGTCCATCGCCACGACCCGGGAGTGACGAATATGGGTCGCCGCGTCGAACGGGGGGGCGCCGAGCGTACGGCGCAAGAGCTGGAGCTGGACCCCACGCACGTATATCGCGTGCCCTCGCGACCAGGGGCTTCCGCGGCCGCCCCCCGCACGTTCGCGGACGACCACGCGCTGTTGCAGCAGATGACGACGTTTCGCACCCAAGCGCCGAGCGCCGGCCAACCGTCCGAGCGACGCAGCGACGACGATGACGACGACGACGACGCCATGGATATCGATGACCTCGGCGACGACGCCATGGAGACGAACGGCATCATCGCGTCCACGGGGGTTTTCGATCCGCACGGGTGGCACGACGCCATGTGCAAACAGGCCAGCACCGAGGGGGAGCGACTCATATCCAGTTTGCACATCGGCAGCGTGGTGTTGAACCGCGTCGTGGCTGCACGCCGGGGAAGCATCGAGCGGGAATGCGGAGGCGACTTGCCGCGCGCCCGGAGGCGGTTCGACGCGGCGCAGGATAGCTGGTTGCGCAACTGGTACATGTCCTTGATGTCCGGCGAACTGCCCATGTCCGTCGCCCTCAAACGTGCCACCGAGCCCTTTATCGGCATGCTGTCGAGGGATCTGCGTAAAAATCCCGGGGACCGCAACTCCTTAAACCACCCTCGAGCGCCCTACACGTACGGCTGGCGGCTGACTTCCGGTATGCAGTACGTGGCCATGACGTGGGAGTTCATGGACCGGGCCGTCAACATCAATTCGCTGCACGCGCTGGCGATGCAGATGCACTTCTGCATGTCCTCGGTGTACTGCCAAAAATGGAAGTCCAACAACAAGCGTCTGCCCCACATGTGGGTGTGCGGCGTGCACCAGGTGGGCAAGTCGTACGTGATGGAGGAGGTGTCCCGCGTCACCCTGCCTGACGCGATGCGCAATCTGGTGACGGGGCAGACCGCGGGGTCGTACTTCCCGAGCAACCAGTACACCAGCTGCGACGAGGAGCACTGCACCTACTTTGCCGAGCTGTACAACGAGATGCCGCCCACGCTGATGGGGCTGCGCAACGCGGACGACGACCGGGTGGCCAAACTCAAGGCCGCCTTGACCGGCGACGGCATGTCGCACAAGCGCCTGGTTCCGGGGGTGGACAGCCGCGGGGAGAGGGGCGGGTACATGAACGAGACCGTCAAAATATTCCCGCGCTACCTCATCGTGTCGCTCATGAATCAGCCGTACTACCGCATCCCCAACGCGCTCCGGTCGCGCGCCACCCCGCACGAGGCAATGAAAGTGCCGAGGGGCGCTGTCAGCACCGTCTGCGAGCGCGCACGCGGAAGCTACATCACCCACTTTCCGCAAATGAGCTTCGACGTGCCTTTCGGGGATGCCCCGCAGCGTTTGGGGGAGAGAATGCGGAACCCGCGCGCCAACTTTAAATGCGAGGACGCGGAGCTGCTGATGAGCCTCCGCGCGCGGCACACCGTGCTGGTCATATTGTACGCGGTGGCCGTGCGTCTGCGCGTGTGCCGCGGTCCCAGTATGAAGGAGGTCAAGATGCGCCAGCGCAACTTTGAGCGCGTGCTCGAGCGACTGGGCTTCACCCTCGAGGACCCGAGCCGGCGTCTGGCGGATCTGTACTCCATGGCGTACGCGCACACCATGCACGCGGCCGTATGGCGCGCGCTCTCGAGCGACCGCAGCCTGGTGGACGCGTCCGCGAGGCAGTTCACGCCGGAGCTCTTTCGCGAGGTGGACAAATGCGCGGTGTGCTCCTCCTCCGTCGCCCTGTACAGCTTCAGTACGCTCGTCAACAGTCTCATGAGCAAACCCATCCGCATGATCCTCTTTTACGCGGGGCAGCAGTGCGTTCAGCACGGCCAGGAGCCCTTGCACCCCACGGACACCGCGTTGGACGACGCGGACGCGGACACCCGCTACTGCATCATCCACAGCACCTTCGAGGCCAAGGCGTCGTCGGTGCCCCCGAAGGCGGCCCAGGAGGTGATCCTGAAACGCTTCGCGGCGAGCGTCGTGGGATACTACTCGGACGCGAGGGTCGCGCGCAAGCACAGCACGGACAAGCTCGAGAGCGAGTACGTCGAAGGTCTCCTGAACACGCTGCTGACGCAGCCCCACAAAGATGCCCGGTCGGACTCCCTCATCACGCCGCTGCGCTGGGTGCAGGAGGAGAGCGGCATGTCCCTGGCGGTAACCAGCTCGCACGTTCCGGAAGATCCGACCACCGCCACGCTGGAGAACGACGCGCTGGACGTGCACAGCATCATGCGCGCCTGCGTGACGTCTAACGTGCGGTGCCAGCGTTTGCTGTACAACGATCACGCGCGAACCGTCGGAGAGGGCGGCAGGCTTACGCAGCTGCCACAGTGCCCCAAACACTACGATGTGCCGCAGCACGATGCGGAGTGCGCCATCGTGCGCGTGGAAGAGGAGCTGGACGACGACGCCCTCCTGCGACAACTGGTCGACGCGGGGGTTGGCGTGCGCGACCGCAACACGCTGCGAGCGGATCTGGAAGAATCCCTGGCGACGGTCCGAGCGCGCGAGGAACACGCCGCCCCGGGGCAGGTGGTAGACCCATTCCTTAGTTGCCGGGCGGATTACGGCTGCACGTGCTTCCGATCCGCCGGCCTGCGCCATCTGCACGCCAGCGTGCCATCGCGGGACGTGTTGGAGCAGCGAATCGCGGAGAGAGATCCCATACCCGAGGACACCGCTTACGACGTGCGCATGCGCTATTACTACCACCGACCGCACGAGGCGTGGTCCGACCCGGATACGCTGCGCGCATACCATCCCACGTTGGGTCTAACGGATCGATCTCCAACGCGAGATTACCCCGTAGAGGACATCGCTGCAAACGCAGTCTGATGTACCTCTGCTTCCGCCCCCATCTCCGCCTCCGTCCCCGCATCCGCCTCTGCCTCCGTCCCCGCCTCCGCCTCCATCCCCACTTCCCCCTCCGTCCCCACCTCCGCCTCCATCCCCACTTCCATCACCACCACCACCAACTCCGCCTACGTATAGTTGCGTTCTAAGTCCGGACAACTATATATATAAATATAAATACCACTGCAGATCGTACAAACGTAGCAAGACACAGGCAGTATGTCCGTAAACGTTATTGCCCATGACCAATTGCTTCACCCGGTGTTTGATGATACTGCTAAAAGGTACAAAGACAAAAAAATGAATATCTGCACATCTCTCCTAGAGTGTTTGCAAAAAAAACCGATTGAAAAAATTAAACAAGCACTGGAAGAAGTGAAGTATCCGGGTATATTTCACTGTGGTCCGAACATGTTTGGAACAATTAAGTTTGAAATGTTCATTCCAGATGGCAGGGCTTACTCCGAAGAGGGATTTTGGAATAGTTTACGGTACCCTTTGGGCAATTTTAACCCGAGTCTTGTGAGTGAAGTTACGGTCTTATACACCGTGCATTTGATGCAGAGATACACTGAAGCGGTAAAACTTGCTGCAGTATATAGTACAATCAATTTTGCGATCGTTAATGATGACAATGACCCATTGTACATGCGTGTGCAAGGTCAGCAACCAACGTCAAAAACAGGCAGAGTTACGTGGACTTGGTTTAATCCCTGGAACAAGGAGAAAGTAAAGGAAACCAACGATTTAGAGGGTTCCGCGACACGATTTGCAGCCCAGCAGAGTAAAAACATAGAACTGGTCGGCATGGTAAATTCCGTGAGAAATTATGTTGATCAGCGAAATGTTGTAATCGTACCGGTAGTTTTTGATTATTTTAATCGTGATACTAATAATACTCTTGGTAAGCATGTAACGTTATGTGTTTTGCATCGATTAATGAATAAGGCTGAGGTTGATGTGTACGATTCTAGTTTATGCCAAAAAACTTGGGACGCAGGAAGAAAAAGTAGGTTTGAAAAGGTTGGACGCTTGTTGGTTAACATCTTTTTTGGCGGGGATATAGCTTGCACGACAATTATGAGAGCGGCCCAATTGCGGCAGTGCAAATCCAAATTGTGCATGGATTTCACGATGTACACGTTGCACGAGATACTGGACTACGTGGAAAATAACAAAACGTACAACACCGAAAAGATTGATGAGATTTTGACAGCAGAAATCTGCACGGATACGTCTATGACTTCCGGTGCTACAAGTTCCAATAGTTCTCGTATTTGCGGTGACTACGTCTACCATATTTACGCTGGAGTTTTGAGTATACTGCGGGGTGAAAATGTGGAAGAAGTGATGAATAGTACTGAAAATGATGTCCCCGCTGTGGTTCTTCCTTCTTCGCCATCAACCAAATTTATATCTTCCACGGCAGAAAAGCGTCGCAGAAAAATCAGTCAAAAACTGTATAAAATATCCACCGGCGAAAAAAATTCGGATACATCCTTGGACGGCGTTGAAAGTGACGATTCGGAACGCATAAATGACGACTTACTGCCAGTAAGCACGGTCGAGTGCCCAGAATATTATCGTTCCATTTTAATTGGAGGGTTCGATTAATATAACAAAAACTGATTTCTCGCGGACACGATTAGGAAACAAAGTCTAAATAGTCAAAGCTTATACTTACCAGGCGTATTTTATAAGTGCTATATACATATTTTGTGTACGTACATTTTATAGGGGCAGATGGTCGGCCCATTCCTTAGTTGCCGGGCGGATTACGGCTGCACGTGCTTCCGATCCGCCGGCCTGCGCCATCTGCACGCCAGCGTGCCATCGCGGGACGTGTTGGAGCAGGGAATCGCGGAGAGAAATCCCACGCGATTTAGCCTTGTATCGAACAATTTACCAATATATCGTTAAAGATGGTCTATCTAAAACAATATTATTAAATGCTTTCTTCGATTGTATAAATAAAATGAATATTGCACCTGGTAGGTATCAAATTTATTTTGATTATGTTGAAATATTCAGATTGTCCGATGAATGCTATAAACCAAATCATTTAATAATACAAGCTCCAATATGGACTACGACTAAAATTCAAGAATATTTGACCGTAGACGCTACAAATATGGCGCACAGTACTATGTTGAAGCTATATGAAGCGGAATTGCGTAATTTTAGTCACAAAAAATTTTCGATAGATTCTGTGACAATTTTAAAATACTTAGATGCTTCTGTTGTCACGTATTTTATGCTACATGGTACTCCTAACGAATATATGATTCCAAATTATTTCGATATTTATTTAAGAATTATAAGTGAGGCGATAAATGCTTCAACTGAGTTACATATAAAAGATAAAATTGTTACAAAATTACTATGCGCTATTGGTACTTTTGATTATGAAAACCAATTGTTTAAATTTACTGATACTGATTGTAATATTTTGGAGAAGATAGGAAATTTCATTCTTGAATCTATAAATAAGGGGTGTACTATACAGGACAGAAATTTTTATCGTTTTCTGTACGTCACAAACGTTTCGCTTGTAAAAAAATTCTGCAAGCATCCTTTACTTCTCGGTAAAATTATGATAAAAAATATCGGACTATGATATAATATTAGGAAATATTTATCGGGAAAGTCAATTAGCTGAGACGTAATATGAAATGTTCAAAGTATAAATACATTTCTTTCTACGCAGTTTTGTCAAAGTGTTTGAACCTCGAAAGATGATAAAATCTGTGACAATATTTATTTTGTTATGTTCTTTGTTGTATTTCACACCCCACGTTATTTTGTTTTGTTTTCTGATTGATAGCGCAATTTCAAGTAAGGACACGACCGATACGCATTCTGTGGTATCTACATGCTACTATCAAAATGATTTTTATCATAAGTACGAGCAAAATCGCACATTCAGGAGGCTTTTTCAACAGGAGCACTTACAGCAGCACGATGCCTATCTAAAACAAATTGAGCCCAAAATACGCACGCACTCCAAGACGTACATAGAAAAAGTTGCTTCTGGCTCGGTTTTGTGCACGGTGAAAGCTGAATACTCGAACCGCGAGGACGCGCAGCGCGTGGCGCGACATATGGTTGCCGACGGAGCGGAAGTAGTGTACCCTCGCATGAAATCATACGGGTCGTACCGTTGGGAGGAGGTGGACGTCGACGATACTCCGTTGTACGTGTACAGTTCCCCAAGTCCAACACCGCCTTCGCCTCCGTCTCCGCCGACGGACTCGCCTTTGACGGCCTCGCCGACGGCCTCGCCTTCGACAGCCTCGCCTTCGACGGCCCCGCCTTCGACAGCCTCGCCGACGGCCTCGCCTTCGACGGTCTCGCCGACGGCCCCGCCTTCGACGGCCTCGCCGACGGCCTCGCCTTCGGCAGCCTCGCCTCCGCCACCGTCTCCGCCTTTGCCGCCGCCTCCGCCTTCGCCTCCGCCACCGCCCCACCTCCACCTCCGTCTCCGCCCCCGCCTCCGTCCCCGCATTCGCCTTTGCCTCCGCCTCCGTCCCCGCCTTTGCCTCCGCCTCCGTCTCCACCTCCGCCTCCGCCTCGACCTCCACCTCCGTCTCCGCCTTTGCCTTCGCCTCCGCCTCGACCTCCGCCTCCGTCTCCGCCTCCGCCTTCGCCTCCGCCTCCGTCCCCGCCTTTGCCTCCGCCTCCGTCTCCACCTCCGCCTCCGCCTCCGTCCCCGCATCCGCCTCCGCCTTTACCTCCGCCTCCGCCTTCACTTCCATCACCACCACCACCAACTCCGCCTACGTATAGTTGCGTTCATAGTGCGGACAATTCGAGCCCTTATACACAATGTTCATATTATTACACAGCTGAATCTCATTATTTGACTAGTCAATCAGGAATACATGTGGGCGATGGGGGTGCTGATAATTTTTTTAATACTTGCCAGAGCTACAGTGGATATTTATTCACTTCAGGTGTATTATACGAACAAACTACCCAAGATTTGGCTTATACCGGCTACTGTTACGGGTACAGAGGCGTATATTCAACG
The DNA here is from genome assembly GCA_001247695.2 of Cymbomonas tetramitiformis. NCBI lineage: Eukaryota > Viridiplantae > Chlorophyta > Pyramimonadophyceae > Pyramimonadales > Pyramimonadaceae > Cymbomonas > Cymbomonas tetramitiformis. The sequence goes on from LGRX02033368.1 coordinate 18,774, forward strand.
ATCCATTCAGCACTCTGTATAGACGCTCCAGACTGTCAACTTGACTCACAGTCCCATAAATGCACTCATACCAACATTAAATGCGCATCTCCGGGCGTATATAAAATAGAATCGCAATATCAATAATAAACACGTCGACGACACTCCATTGTACATGTACAGTTTGCGTTCGCCTCCGCATCTGCCTCCGTCTCTGGGTCCGCCTTTGTCTCAACCTCCTCCCTGGCCCCTGCTCTGGCCTCCGCCTCCGTCTCCGCTTTCGCCCTTGCCTCCGCCTCCGTACCCACTTCCGCCTGTCCCTTCAGCTCCGCCTTAGCCTCGATCTCTGCCTCGACCTCCGCCTCCACCTCACCAAATGCTCCACTCCCTAATACAAAGGCCAAAATGGTCACTTCAACGGTATTACTTACATGCTTTGGTACACTTCTCGAAAACTTGCATACGCACAAATAAATATATCAGGCATCACAGAATGAGATTTTAGTACACTTTTTAACTTTGAACGTAATATTACTGCTATTAAGTTTGTGCAGCTTTCTCACTTATCAGTTTGCTGCAAGAAATTAAGGGACCACGAATTTTAGCTCTTCCCAAAAGTAGCCGATGACGTCTTCTGCGACCGTTTTTGTTAGTTGTTGGTGTCGATGCAGCAACTGAAAGCAGCTAGCAATTTAACTTAATCTGCAAAACAATTCGGTCCTACAAACCCGCGGGTGGCAATTACCAAAGGTAGTCGAAGACGTTTTCTGCGCATTTACAAACTTTTTTCCTACACCTCTTACGTTTAGAGTTTAGCAAAAGATTGGGTGATTCCGGTCGACAACTCGTCAGGACAATTTTTCACGACAAACATGAGCTGGTACGGATTTCTAAGAGTTCCGTGCTCCGACCTCAGCTTGGGGTGCCCCAGACTTATGATCTGACCGTGTTTGATCTCCCGTTCAGAACGGGGAGACAATTTTTCTCCATCAACCTGCAAATGCAAAAATGATCACACCTTAGCCGACGCAGCGCAAACTTCGAAAAGGCGTGCAAAACCGATACGGCGTTGCGTACGTAGGTTAGATTCTTCGATTTAAAGTCGCAGAGATAGAATTTTACTTCCCCATTGGCTGCTTTTGCGCGTCTGATCTTCGCGTGGGCTCTGGACACCACAAAGAGTTGCCCCTCGATATCCGGTATGAATACGCCCCTTTTGTTGTTACGTCCGATTGTAAAGTATGGTTTACCTTTGGTGAAGGCAGGTATCTTAATTACGCGATGTTCAGGTTTGATGGGAAGATCTTCACGAAAACGGAGTTCCACCCGAGTGCTCATATTGCACCGAGAGTTATCTCCAAATGAACTGCAGGGTTGCTTTGAAATTATATACAATCGTCGGCGGTCGTCTTTTGCTGCACCAAGTTTTTCCCCACCGGTTTTGACACAGTCGCGTAGACGTCCCACAAGTGCAAGCCACGGGCTGTCACCCTATTTTTCTGCCATCACTCTACCCCCACTCTAGAGCGGCCAATCTGCTCACCCACCCATCACACTGAGGACCCCTCCTGAAACTCCATAACTCAACCCCGAAATTTCTGCAAAAGTTTTGCAGGTTTTTCTGCCCCCCTTAGCCCCTCGGCGTGCAAATTACTTCAAGGTACCTACTTAACCTGTGTGCACCGATATATGGCCATTGGGCCTACACTACAGCTCGCATAATGCAGTTGAGTCGCTACCTCTGAGCAAAGCGTCATAAGGTTAACAATACACAATTTAAGGGCGCGGTGCAGCAATAAAAGTCCTGTATTTATAATCGAAGTTTGTCTTTCGTAACACCCACCACACCTCAAACTTTATGCCCTTGCCTCTGTTGCAATATATGAAGTATGCCCTGAGAACATATTCGCCTGTTATGTCCTTCCTCGCCTTGCCGCCTTGAAATCTACCAGGTCACTCGCCTACCGCCTCCGCCGCGACTCCAGCTTTTACGCCTACCGTCTCGCCTACTGGTTTACTCAGAAATATATAATGATGCACTTGTCAAAGGCTTGTAAGAGCATTTTTCAACTTAGCAGGCGTCGTCATGAAATGCAAACTATGCAACACCTTCAGGTTTAAACGTGATATCACTACTGCTCAGGTTGTGTAGCAACCATAAACTTAACCTGTGTTTCACACAGACTGCAGGATAGCTTATCATATATGGTTTATTTCGGGTTTTCCCAAAGGTAGCCGACGACTTTTGCAAACGTTTCTGGCAGTTGTTCAATCTGTTTATTCAAAAGTTCCATGTCCACAACTTCTCCTTCCTCTGGACCCTGCAGAATCCAGTCGTATGTGCGGTCGCCCGGTTTCGGTATTCCGTTTAACCAGTTGGGAGCATACCGCAGGAAGTGTTTTTGTTGGAGGTCCATCAACACGCCGTGACATTTTACATAGTGTTGCAGTTTGTCTCGTACATCCCGTATGTTGGCCATAGTTTTACAATCTACTGCAGTAGATTCCAAAAATATTTGGAATACCGAACAAACAGCTGTTGCGGCTTGGTGAAAGTGCCAGAAAACAAAGTACAGCTGGCAACGTCGTAAGCGATTTACGGCTGTTTCGTAAAATAGACCGATAATGTCTTTCGCCGCGTTAAAACCTTTTGAATTTTCATCAACTTCATTCAGGATTTTCAAAACACGTTCCCGTTCTTGGTCAGCTTCTGCGTTGCTGAGTATGTCGGTGTTGTCATACGTCGAGTAAGCCAGGTAGCAGTAAACTCTTGGATTTAGTGCAGGAACGGTTACCATTAAGCACCACACCAGGTCGAAAGTATCAAGATTGAAATGAGGCCAGGATATTTCATTCACTTGCAGCAAATTTTCCTCGTCGAATGGCTGGGACGCGACTAGCCAAGCAAAGCGTTTACAAAACTTTTTGCAATGAGCGTGTGCAGTCTTTACGAGGTTCAGTGTGAAGTATTTCTTATAGATACATAAGCATGTCATCAGATAAGAGTGTTGTCCTGTCGTAACTTCGGGCCCATCCTGTATTATACGAACAAAAAGCGGAACTTGAATACCAAGCCTGTACGATACAGAAAAAACAAAACGAAATTTGTGCAAAGACGCACCTCGAAAAATAAAACTTCATTTTGGTCAATATTGCATTGCATTTGACGAGTAAGGAGATTGTACACTACCAGCTTGCCTTCTTGCAACGCATGACCAATCACAATTCCGTAAAAAGTCTGGTTACTTTGCGATACATGGCAAATGGTCTCGGTACATGGTTTTCTCGGAGTGAACTTCCATCTTTCCTTGGAGAATTCATCATGAAATGACTGGTACGCGAGACTTGTTTCATCTGCACGAACAAAACTTTCCTGGAGCTCTACAATTTTTATAAAAAACAGGTAAGGAAATTGTCCTATAGCCTCAGCCAGATAGCCATAGGACGCGGAGAACGCACCTTCTGCGCTGCCTTTTGCAATCTTCGAGTCCCGCGCATACGGTTTCGCAGGCTGTTCAGTCGAACTTCTCTTACTTCCGGTAATCCCTGAAAAACATAATCCGAACTAAACACACAAGCACTACGATCAGCTACCACGAAAAGTAAAAAAAGGATTCGCACCAGTAGCCATGTTATTTGCAGTTTCCTCAAATAAAGGGCACAAGAGAATTGTGAGTCAGGTATGCCCACTATGTTGAATATGTACACATCCCACGATCGATATCGATGCGACTATGACTCTGGTCATATTTTGCTGCACCGTGACCTACGATCTGACGTGTGCAACTTCGGGTGCAGCAAATCGATGTGTCATAACATCCAAATTACGATTGGTCATCGTAAATGCTGCACCCGGTGCAGCAAAACGCGACCCGAAAAAAAATCAGAGTCTTCGAGACTTGTTAAATCGTTTGTATCTGCAGCCAAATGGATAGTGACGCTTTTGGAACAGGTGATATGACGTTGTTTGCAAATCAACAGGAAATTGAAACTCGATGTGCTGCGGATGAGGCAACGGTGACAAATTTCGTTTGTGCAGTTCCAGAAGACGCTTCGGGTGTGGAAGTAACAAGCGAACGTAAGAAGAGGCCTGGGCAAGGAAGTCGCATGCGATACAATAGACGTAAGATCCTACAAGCCATGTTTGATAGTGAAGTCTTTGCAGAGGTTTTGCACAAGTTGAACCTTAAATTTGTAACAGCTTTACCCAAAGCTCATCTGAGACGAGGTTTGAATCAGACTTATTTGGTTTTGCCACTCAGCAAGCCGACCGTAAATGTAGCTTGTTACGAAGAAGTCAACTTTTATTTTGTTGGTGATACGGCCCTTCTTAAGAAGCTTGATTATTATTACGTACGTCATTTCGACAAAACCGAGATCAAAAACGACATCAACAAATATTTCAGCACGCAAGTGCTGAAGGAGATTTTATTTACGAAAATGGAAATCTTTTTGTATGACCCTACATGCTGGCAATTGCGCAATTCTCTTCTTTTTAAACAAAAATTTAAGCTAGATAGTCGACGCAGTCGCTAAGTTGTAGTTACACTCGACCTGAGAGTGATACCGTGGCGGATAGCTTAAGGCTTTATATATCTTGTATACAGTTTGTGATTTTAAAATATTGCTAGTTGTTAATATATATGCTTGGCACAATTTCGTTCTTGGCGTATGGTTTGTGCATCAAACATCTCGCTATATCCTAGTATAATGAACATTGGCAAGTCCGGGTTCATGGCTCCAGATATATCCTAAAACCCTAAACCCCGAAAGCCGAAAACCCAAAGGTGGTGCATTTGGACACCTGGTCCTTAGACTTGAAAAATATCACCCCAAAACGGCCCTACCCGCACCCGATTACAACACTCAAAAGCCTCCCAAAAACTCTGCAGGTTTTTTATGAAATATCACCAGCTGACCTACGCTACAACCCGCACGATGCGCTTAAAATTGGATTAAAAATCGTCATAAAGTTGGTAGCCGGGTGTGGTGTGTGCATATCGTATAGCGTATGCTAGAACTAGCGTATCGCTTTTTGGTCATATATAAAATTTATATAAATACGCAACGTACGACGTCTAAGATAAACTCGACATCTATGACGACCACAACCGCGGAAACCACGCACATTTCTTTGGAGCAATATTGCGATGAGTGCAAAACCTTTTGCGATACGTCCGACGATCCGGCGTGGATTTATTTTGATGTTGCGTGCGCCATCATTGGATTGATCACCATCATATGCCCCATCGTACTCTCGATGCAGTTCCGTATATGCAAACCTAAAGTAATTTAAACGCTCAAGTATTGCATCGAAAAAAACCGTGCGATGTCCCAAATCGGCATGAAGTGTGCGTCGGTCGCGCACCGTTTCGTGCAGCAACGTCTCGTGAGCGCGCTCACAGGCTCCACCGTCGAAGAGGTGAACGTGAGACCGCGTGATATAATGTTTGATGGGACGCTCGCGGCTTTCGACTCTCAAGTCTGGGCGGATGCCATGGAAGTGGAGTTTTGCACGAATCGGTGCGTGTGTTGCACGCTGTCAAGATTCGTGCAAGAGGCTACGTACCGCACGCACGAGATCGCTTTTGCGTCAAAGTTGTGCGAGCGAGCGTTCAAACGCCGAATCGGTCAAAAAATGAAGATAAAAAACTTGATTATACGCGAAGGATCCGCACGAACGTTCATGCTTCATTTCGCCCCATTCTGTTTAAATAGATGACAGTCTAAATGATCACGGTAGCAAAAGGGTGGTAATCGACGAATATGTTTCCTGCGAACAGAACCACAAAGACCGTAAAGTAGTCGTGCAAATTTTCTTGCGTGGTAAATCTGCAGGATCGTAAAAGATTTAGCAACTTCGCGTCCGCGCCTTTACCGAAATCAAACATGTCCTGCCATCGCAACAGGCGCTCAGTGGCCAAGCGCACGTCGAAGTTGGTCAGGCCGTTCCGCCGCGCCCGCGCCCGTAGGCACCGTTGGCATCGATCGTTGCGTTGCGCCGCGGTCCATCCCGGACCGTTCAACTTTTCCAAGACGTACACGCCGGTGTACCCAAATATAAGATGCCGCGTGGACCGCGTTAGCGTTGTCAGAAGCACCGCGCCGTCCTCAAAGCTGGGGGGCGCGTAGGCCCAACTCGTGTGGTCCCGAATCACCGAAGGGTGGCAGTGGAAGCAAGCCAGCTCCCGTTTTTGGCAACGATCCCGGACGCTAAAGGCGTGTCGCGAGTCGGTGTGATCAACGGGCGTGACGCCCAATCGCGGCTCCTCCTCGAACGTCAAGCCGCGATTGATCACCTGCAGCTCATCCGCCTTCACGCCGTACGCATCGGTGAGCACGTACCCGGCGCTCTCGCGCGGCTCGCGGACTATGTTTTCGATGTCGCGCAGCAGACCCGCGTCCGTTATGGCGTCCGCAAAATCCTGTTCGAAGAGCATGTCCGCAAAGGTCAGACCGCTGTACACGCCTCGCAACACCTTATCACCGGAGGGGGTCTGCACTCGATGATTTCGCAGAAAGGGTACGAGCTCCGCGGGTATTTTGGCGCGCACGCGTTGGTATCCATTCACGACGTAACGACCGTCGTTGTCGCAACGCCTGGCTTGGCAGCAGCAGGCATGGTTGCAAACGGGGGCGTAGGCCTGCGCGTCGCTTGGAGTGTTCACGATAGACATAGACAGTGCATTTTTTGCGCGAAGGGGCATATATATATATTGCGTGAACAAGGATATTGGTGACCAAATGGTCACCGCCTACGCCAGAGATTATTTTCAGATTTAAAATCACTTTTCGCGACAGTAGATGACATATGCACCTACGGTTATCTCCGGATGAACTTTGGGGTTGCTCTAAAATTATTTACAATTGTCGGCAGTCGTCTTTCGCTGCACTTAGGAATGCACGATAAAAGGGCACGGTGCAGCAATTAAAATTGCCAATCGCAAATCGATCGCTATAACCGCGTCGATGTCGACAGTGGGGTTTGCATGGTCGAAACCGTCAACGGACCGTACAATCGACTAAAATTTGTTGTAAATTTCGACACTTCAAGATTGGTCAAAAATGGTGCCTTTGTAGCTTTCCGCCTCAGACGTTTTGTTGCGGTTTTGTCGTCGCGCGTACCGTCCGTCAAAGCTATTGCTGCGCTTGTTCTTCAGTTGGTATGTTTAAATACTCTCAACTGCTTTTATCAACTTTTTCTCGCGATCGGCTCGTGCTTGGCTCGTTCTTGGCTCCGTAGTGCAAACATCCCACTTTTATCTCAAATGACGCGTTTATCGTTGCAGAACGTATAAATACACATTAAAAATACAGAAGGAAACAAAATGTCGGTGTGATTTTCCGCACCTATTCTCAAAGATGTCACAAGTAGGGAATTTGAACGATTAAATAGAAAAACCGAGTTATGGAACGCTACGCAGCTACGTTGCGAACTCGAAACCACTTTTGCAACTGTGCAAAATCTTACGGCGCAAAATGGAAATAAAACGGGTGTAACTGTTGAAGTATGTTTGTACACTTACGCTGATTGGTGGCAAACGCGCATATTTGAAATAAAAAAGGATTGTGCGGACCCCGATAACATTCTGTACCCTGTTAATAAAATGTTGCTGACGGAATCAAATATTGAATACGTAGAAATATTTGATAATTTAGATTCGATAGATCCAGTATCACATGAGTTGGAACAGGAAATGCCGCAGTTTCAAGAAGAATTACGGTCGCGTACCACTGTACAGGCAATTAATTATTTACAGCGCATGTTTTCCTCAGACAAAACCAAAATATTTAAAAAAACTACGAACTTTACAAAAGATATACTCGATACGGTAAATCGCAAAAATTTACGGCTAGAAGTGATTGAGTATGACGATTATCGTATACGATACTTTATAGATCTTGCGTCTATTTCTAGGTTTACCATACCTATGGAAAATGTTTACAAAGCTTCCTTACGTCCAATCTTGTACGAGATTGAAAATGTAGGCATTAATGCTTCATTGAAGAAATTAAAACTAAAAATGACAAGCGGTAAACGAAGTTTATCCAGTACGGATCCAGACCTAGATGACTTCGAAGTATTCGAAGTATACATACCACGAAGATGGGGCACGTTCACAAGTATATATTCGCCCGTCGTAATAGCAAAAGGAGCACCTAGTATATCCAATAAACTTTCTACTGGGCAATATCCGATCTGCGAAGGTAAGTGGTGTAACGCGTACACCAAAGATAAAAAAGATTATATTTGGAATCAATTGCCAAATGAAAAACATGATTCGTACCTTATTTTTGACGAGTCTGAGTATGTTAATGATGTTAATGATGAAGAGGACCCTACTCCTTTGTATGTAAACCGCTTCAAATTGATACGAAGCGAAGACGAGGAGAAGGTAAAAAATTGGTTTATTAAGAGCAAAAATGGGAATTCCGAGTTTGATTTAAACCTCAGGCCCCATTTAAGCAAGTACGGTGAAGATAGATACGTTGTGCATGAATACTTCCCGAGAGAATTAGGCGAGAAAGGTGATCCTGGACCCGTGTATCATGATCAATACGCTTTAAAACTACAATTTGGCACCGGAATAAACAATTACGATTTGAAATTGTTTAAAGCGCTTCATGGGTCTGTTTCAGTGGTTCCCGGAATGATTACAAATCAATTTGTAAATATTTTGATTGTTGCTATCAATTTGGTTTTTTCGCTGAATCAAGATATTAAAAGGAAAAAGATAATTTCTTTAGATGCAGAATACGACGCACGGTACACCAATGCAAAATGTTTGTTGTATAGCTTCAACGGTAAATTAAAGTTAACCAATAATGCATTATATCAAAAATACAAACAGCGTATTGTGGATATCCGTGATCCCAGGAGTGGATTAAAAAAGTTCGTTGTGACACCCTTCGAGCAAGCATCTAACATAATACGCAATAAATTTATAGACGTTCGTTTACCTAAAATTTATGATGAAGATACGGACTATGAATATGACAGTGATGATGATGATTCTGTTGCTTACAGCGACTGGGAATAATTGAAGGTGGTTTGAAAACATTCTAAACTTTTACTCGGATTTGTCCTTATAAGATCGAACAAAACTTTGCGCGCGTCTTCACCGCCTCAGAAGTTTCGTTGCGGTTTTGTCGTCGCGCGTACCGTCCGTCAAAGCTATTGCTGCGCTTGTTCTTCGGTTGGTATGTTTAAATACTCTCAACCGCTTTTATTAACTTTTCTTCGCTCGTTTTTGGCTCCGTAGTGCGAGCATCTTTGCCTTGTGCTTGGATCTGTTGTTTTTCTAGTAGTGCGACCATTTTCTCCATAAAATTCTTAATGATATCTTCGGTTTTACAAAATTTTTTTGCCAAATCCAAATATACAAGCAGATACTTTTTAACAGTTTCGGGATAATCCCATCGTAGTAGAAAATACGTGACAATCGACGCTTCCAAAATTTGGTTTGAGGTTTGTTTTTCGTCTATTTCTTCCTTCTTACCCGTCATCTTAATTCCGGAATAACGTTCATCGTGTTCGAAGGAACACAATTGATTATAATAATGCTCTTGAAATAGCTTGTATTCTTTGCTTTCAACAAAAAGAGTTATTTTTTCAATTTCATCGTCATCAGGTTCCGTATTTTCCGAGGTGTCCGTATGTGTTTCAGATTGCGTAATTGCCTTTTTAGATTTTTCGGCCCATATTGGAACTTTCCCTTCATCCTCTGTGTATCCACCGTACAATACGTGGACTAAATCAAAATAATTTGCATACTTGCCGGGCGTCAAAATAAATTCGTAATATTCTTCAAAAAAATGCCTTATTATTTCAGATTTAACCGATGCCCGCCTTGTCTTACAATAAAATACTTTTATACTATCCAATATATTGCGATATCTGTGTGCGTCTTTTTTTAAATGGTTTTGGTGTATTTATACTGCAAACTTTCGATTGCGTTCAAAAATCAGGACCGCTCCAGGTTAATGTGGCACGTTTGTCGATGAAGAAACGTGTCCTGGGATATATCTCTCTAATACACGTATGCATATTTAAATGCTCGCACGAACCCATTTTGGTGCTGTAATTCCTCGTAAAATCCGGAGACAACTCCGTGTATGAACACGCCGGAGCAAACCATAATCGATACGGATACAACGCCGCACCACCAAAGCACGACTGAACTTCCATCTTACGATCAGTCGCATTGATCATAGAGGTCAAGCTGTTACGCCGAAAAATATTTGTGTAGAGGGCGTGAGCCCAATCCCCGTTCATCATCACCAAAGGATACGTGTCGTAGTGATTGTAGTATACGTATCTTCCTTGGACCTCTGTGTGTATTCCATGGCTGCAGATCACGGCATCAGTGGAATCGACCGAGTTTTGAAGATACTCGAGATGTATGGTGTTCAGCATATTGGGCTGTAAGGTGGTCGAGGTGTCCAGATCTGCAACCAGCACGTGCGATGTCGATTTTGAAACATTTCGATACACCTTCATGCGTAGGTGATTGCGTAGCTGTGCAATACGTCGAATGCGGTGTCCCTTAATTTCCTCCAGCACGGTCGGCTCTTGAAAGGCATACAAACAAGGCACGTCATCCAACTTCGATCGTAAGGCATTCGGCACGTTCGTACCATGCATTATGTATACGCCGCTCACTATTGACATTTTGCAGTATGCATGTAGACTTTGTATCACCGAATCGTGCATTCTGTGTCTGATCATGCCGACGATGACGATGGTGACATTTTGTTGATTATGAAAACGTGCCTTATTTGTACAAGTGACGACGTTGAATTTTGTAAATTTGTACTGTGTGAAAATGCCAACAACGCAAAAACTGCAAATAAATAAACAAACAAAACATGTTCTATTCATGTTCGTGTTCACATTCACATCTTTCTGCTAGTACTCGATTCTTACAGTTCCGACCGCAGTTTTGCTTGGAGCGCCTTCTATTTCTGCTCTCCCCTCATTTTACAGTAAGTATGTGTAGTAGATACAAGTAAAATCATCATATCCACCGTGTCTTACAATACCAACACGATGCGGTCCTATCGTACAAATTGAATTACATACGAGATTAGTAATTTTCAAGATGCAATTTAGCGGATGCACCCCTCGCACTTCGTATATATATACACAAATTTAACGAACGAGCCAAACGCGACGCGTTGCTGGCGTCGCGCCGATGGCCACGACGCATGCACTGCGCGTTGCGCTCTTGAGCAGCGTGACGATTCTTTCGTTTGCGCTGCACGAGCAGCACATGTCCACGCATCCGGCGTATCACGTAGTGTACGAGGGTTTGGCGTCGCCCGGTTGCAGCCCATCGGAAGGGCGCACCCCAACGCACTCCGAGTGCGAAGACTACGCGTCGGACGTAAATTTGATAGTCGTCGGCGACGCCTACCACGGCGTCCAGTTCATCAACGAAACATTTTTCCAGGACACTTCCCAGTGGCAGCTGTTCGTTTCCCTGATCGGAACCGGGTGTCGCGCGTGGATCGTACAGGACATGCTGTACATCGTACATTCCGGGGTGGGCGACACCGGATACAGAGGCACCGCGTACAGCGCGGACTGGAAACCCATGCTGTGCGTCACGCCGGCGCCGCCGCCTCCGCCCCCTTACATGCCCGAGCCGCAGGAACTTCCGTCGCATCTCCGTAATGTGATACGCGATGGCGGACCCCACCTGAATCGCAGCATGATAAACTATTTCTACTACGACGATTTTCCGGGGTACGACCCGGCGGAGAAGGACGAGCACGCGCGAGGCAAGGTCACCCTGTGCGACGCGCACTCCCTGGGGGCGCACCTGCGGACGCAGCGAGCGTGCGAAACCTTCGCGATGCACGCCACCGCCGAGAACTCCAGCGCATACTTCAACTACGTGAAGGAGAGCACCACGCACCTCGCAACGGTTACGGGCGAGCTCTTTCTACACCTCAACTCCGGCTGCGTGCTTCTGTCGTGCGCCGTCATCTTTGGCGACGTCGGCCACAGCGCCTGCGTGAACGGGCAGCATATGGTGGTGGCGTACGTAAACCGGACCGCGATACACGACGCCGCAGCGCTGGTCGATGACCCGGAAGCGCAGCACGACTCGTTTTTGTACGAGGACGTCGTGCACGAGAATCTACTGGGGTACCCGGTGTGCAAAAAGATGAGCCTGATGCAGAACCTGTACGCCACGACCGCGGGCACCGAACGCTGCATGCAGCTTCGCGCCGACGCGGTGTACGACGACATACCCGATTCGGACATGTGCTACAACGCCTCCGTCGCGCTGGATTTGCACTTTGTGCCCTCGGCCTCGAAGCACTACGACCAGGCGAGTCTGCAACACCTAAACCCCGGCTGCGTAGCGCTGACGGAGGACGGCACCGCGCTCTTCAACACCGCCTCGGATCCCTCCGCGGCCTACAAACGCGGCAGCCCGATCTGCTACGCCCCCGAGCGCGCCTTCGGCCTCTTCTTTATGGAATGGCTCGATGGGCCCCTGACTTACGGCGACCTGGATGTAGACAGCACCCGTCGCCTCGCGACCCGGTACGAGCAAGCTCTGAACACTCGCTACGACGTGCACGCTTCCGGCGTGCACGCGGTCTACCCCGCGGGTACGGACTTTATGTATGACGGTCGCCATCTGATGCAGACGGATTCCCCCGCGACCGCCAGCGATAACAGCGTGGTGCTTAACGTGACGGTCAACTTCGCCAACACGACCAGGGATACCATGATCCGTTTCATTGTGGACCTGTACTACTACCCCGAGCGAATCTTCGACGACAACTTTACGGAGTCCTACGGGACCCCCACACCCGTGTACTACGAGCTGGACGAGGTTCTCATTGCCAATGTTACCATCGCTCCGACCGCGCCTTTCGATCAAGCGGTGCCGTCAATCTTTTATGGTCTTACCGCTTCGAGCGCGCAGCCGCCGCCTCCGGCGCTTGCGTCCGACGTGGTCGAATCGACAGGCTTTTACGGCGTGCCCGTGCAAGCGGCCTCTCCTACATTCGAAGAGCAACGACGAGATGCGGAAACGCGCGACGATGCTTCCTCACAATCAAACATGTACGGGATCACAATCGCCCCGCGGCCAACAACGTTGTCCGATCGCGCGCAGCACACAGCGAACGCGCCGCAATCGCACCCCTCGTTCATGCTATACGGCCTGCGTACGGGACTCGGTTTCGCCCGCACCCGCTTGTACGGCGCAACGAGCACGCTGCGTGTGCTCGGTTCCTGCGACGACGCCTCCATGGTGCGCATCGCGGATTACCTGAGAGAGTACCACGCAGAACAGAGCTTGTTTTCCGCGCTGCACGACGTCGTGCAAGCCAGCAGCGTGCGGGTAACGGCGAGAATAGTCCAAAATTCCTTCTACGGCCTCCCCTGCATAGCCAGCGTTCGAATCGCATACAACGCCACCCAACTGTCCGACGACCCCATCTCGAACGATGAGGTCGTCGACCCGTGGTCGGGTGACGAATGTTTGATGTTCGGCCCGGTGCTCGTACCGGAGTGCGCGGCGTCGGCATCGCCATCCAATCCCACGTCGTCACCGCCCACGCCGCGCACCGTCTTTAATGACCCACCACCCATACCCACATTCGATACGTTTTACGGGATCAATACGAAGGCGACCCGTAGATTGCACCTGGTGGCTCACTTAATTATCGACGAGGCGTGCGACGATGCCTTGGTGGAACGTTACGAGCGTGAGCTGCAGCGAAGGCATGGGCACTTGCGGAACCTTTCTGTATCGGTGGCTGTGATCGACGCCGTCTTCTACGGCGCGGACATCGACTGCACACTGCGGGGCGAGGTGATCCATGACGCCGAGCTTAGCGAAACCAGCGCGGACGGAGATCCGGACATCATAGCCTTCGAGGAATCTGACCTGTGCGCGCTATTCGGACCCATTCTTATACCTAGCTGCAGCACGCCCACCGCGCCGAGGCAACACCCACCCCCGCCCGATACGACCCCTCCGCCCGTTGCGATTCCGCCAACGTCGTCGCTCGTCATCGGGAACACTACGCTCTACGGCTTGAGCGATGAGCTGTACGGCGTGCGAGTCGTGGATCCGACGATTACGAGCGTTACCGGTGACGGCCTACAAGCGATTGCAGGCGGGGTCCTGTCGAGCGTGCGAACAGAATCTGCAAGTGCTATTGATCTGTACGGATTTTACGGTGTCTTTACTCCCAAACACGTGCCATCGCCCGCGTTACCTCCTACGCAAGTGGACTTGGCGACGCCCTCTTCGCAGCAATCAGAGCGCACCGTAAGAGCGACACCAGTCGAGTCGGTGCTATTTTACGGGTTCTACGGATTAAGCTCGCAGATTGAGGAGCAGCAGTCAGATCCCAAGACCGCCGTCGCCCAACCCATCGCCCCGCCCCGCAAAGATACCAGCATCGCTTTCGACGATCGCGCCGGATCCGAGGACACGCTCTACGGATTTTACGAAATACGCGTGGACCCGCCGCCGCCCGAAAGTGCCCCCTCCTCGATATCGCCCCCTGCGCTGGAGCCCTGCATCCTGCTCGACACGATACAAAATCAAAATTGCACGATCAAACCCAAGACTCAACAGTCTGCGTGCAACATGTATCTACCTGATTACAAAAACGCGTTGCTCACAAAATTTAACATAACCCAATTTCCGTACACATGCGATGACGGCTTCACCGATAGCGAGTTTTACATGACGCGCAAATCAGCTTTTTATTACTGGTACCTGAACACCGCGATAAACCAAACATCCCAAGACGGTCGCCCGGTTTTACCACCCGAGCGTGTGGAGATTTACGTCCACTCGCAGGAGCCTGGGTGCCCCATGCCGACGTTTGTGGAGCGAGTTTACTCGAACGACCCTTGCCCTCCTCCACCGCCTGCTCCATCACCATTCTACCCACTCCCTTCGCCGACCCCGCAATCGCCCGTGATCGAAGTTGAGGCGTTGTACGGTCTGCGGTTTCACGCGGCGACGGCTTCGTACGATCTTCTCTTTAACGACGATTGCCACCAGATTGGAGGCTTGTCAAGCGTGCGCGACCGTATTCGCGACGCTTTTGAGGAGGCGGGAGCGGTTCGCGCGCAGGTCATCGCCGAACTTGTCCTGGACGGGTTGTACGGTCTTCGGTATGGGGCGTGCCGCGTGCGCGGTTACGTCGATCTCACCTTGAGCGAGGGTGATGACGATGGACTTTACACCTGCGAGGCGGTGCTTCAATCTGAATTCGCAGACGCGGTCTGCGTTCTCACCGACGGGACGCATCCCCCGCCGCCCGCTGCCAGCACCCCGGTCACCCCAGCACCTCCGATCGCCGCCGATGCACCGTCGGTGCTACCGGACGCGCTGGTCGCCACATTTTACGGTGCGGCGGTAATGCAGCGCTACCGTGCCAGCGCGGAATACACGATGCACGAGGCGTGCACTGAGCAGCGTTTGCGAACGTTTGAGAGTGATTTGCGGCAGCACCACGCAATTATGAGCGCGCATGACGCAAGTGGCATCGCGTCGATCGATGCGAACGACATCACCGTGCAGCTCGTGGTACTGCATTCTTTCTACGGGTTGGGATGCGTGCTGCTGGTCAACATCTCTTACGCTGCGGAAGTGACCGACACCAGCGCGGGCACGCTGCCTGCATTCGATCCGTGGGACGGTGATGCGTGTTTAATATTTGGACCCGTGCTGCTACCGGACTGCGAGATTCAGTACCCCCCGCCTCCTGCGATCGCGCCGTCCTTCGGGGAGCTCACCGTGGCCTCGTCACTGCTTACTACGGAAACTTCCGACGGAGAAGCGTTCGAGCTGTACGGTTTCTACGGCGTCGCGTCGAGGGCGGATGCTTTACTCGTCGACGAGTATTCGACGCTTCAAACACCTTCGATACCGACAGTGGCGGCCGCGCCCGATGCCATCTTCACCAGCGCCGGACAATTCTACGGTCTGCACCATGACAGACGGTACTCGGCAACGGCGATGCTTCATCTGAAAAACGCGTGCGGCAAGGAGGAGTTGCACGCCTTGGCTGCGTATCTGCGTGCGTACCACGCAACGCGCAGCGCCGAATCCGATATTCACCGAGAGGTGGCGGAGGACGCCGTTCACGTGCTTTTTACCAACATCACGTCTGCGCTGTATGGAATTGGCTGTATGGTGACCGTCAACATCACTTACGACGCTGCACCTATGGTAACTGCCGCGGATCCCGATATCGGACCGACGGACCCTTGGGACGGTGACTTGTGCGCCATGTTCGGCGAATTTCTTATGCCCGAAACATGCACCTCGTCCGATCCGTCACCGCCCGCCACGCCGTCACCACCGATAATTTCGCCGCAAACACAACCGTCCGCACTTTTGCACGTGGCCACGGAGATAACGATAACGAATGACGCATTCTATGGATTCTACGGTTTGCATGTGATAGAAAACGGTACTTTGGGAGAAGATACTGGATCGACCATTTCGCAACTTTCATCCCGGTCAGACCCAACGCATTCGACGATATACGGATTGCACATCGGACAGCGCCTCTTGTACGGCGCGCAGCAGGCACTGCCGCTCGCGTCCTCCTGCGATGATGTGAATGTGGCAAACCTGCGTCGCATGTTACAAAGGTATCACGCCGACCGCAGCCATTATTCATCGTTACACGCAACGGTGGAGTCATCGCAGGTGTCGGTTATTATCACGTTGCACTCGGAGTTGTACGGTTTGGGCTGCGTGGCCGACGTTAGAATCGCGTACGAGGCAGAGGCGCTAGACGATGCAGATGTCGATGTAACCAACGATGACGCACCTGTGATGACGGACCCTTGGAATGGCGACCCCTGCTTGATGTTCGGGCATCTGCTGCAAGGGTGCAAGCAGGACAACCCCACCGGAGCCGTTTTACCACCACCACCATCACCGTTTTCACTCACCCCGCCCGTAAACTTCAATCTGCATCCGCGCGAGGAAATATCCGTTACCGTGGACCTGTACGGTTTCTACGGCCAAACGCATACCGATGCTCGGAGCATCGCATTGAATACACCCAACATAGTCACAGATCAGTCGCAATCAACCCAACCGTCACCCCCACCAAACGTGTCTGAATCTGCGGTTTACGGATTGAACCTTAGACCGCTACGCCTGTACGGAGCGTCACAAACTTTGCCTTTGACCGGTGCTTGTGACGGTATAGACGTGGCGGCCTTGCGTAGCACGCTGCAGGTGTACCACGCCGACCTCAGTCGCCTGTCGAGAACTCACGCAGCGGTGGACACGTCGCAAATTACAGTAAACATAACTTTGCATACGGCGTTTTACGGATCGGGCTGCGTGGCCGAAGTAAGAATACAGTACGAGGCGGAGTCTCTTAACGACGCGGACGTGGCCGATACCAACGATGACACGATGGTGGTGACTGATCCTTGGGACGGAGACCTGTGTCTTATGTTAGAGCCTCTGCTGCCGGGGTGTACATCGAACGACGACGCTGCCACCATCTCGCCACCACAGGCGACCGCCCCGTCTCCGCCTACACTGCTTGAAACTTTCCCGCCGCAAGATACGTCGTCAATCCTGGTTGAATTGTACGGATTTTACGGGTACTCGGACCTCGTCGAAAGGAAGAGCGTGAAGGATGTTTCCGAGGCGATCGTAAATCGGTCGCAAGGACTGTCGTCGCCACTGCAGTTCGCGGTGTACGGTTTGAATCAGGGCGCGCGCCGCCTGTACGGCGCGTTGCGGGAGTTGCCGCTTCAGGGTCCCTGCGACCGCGTGGACGTGCAGGCCTTGCGTCTTGCGCTACAGACCTACCACGCCGATCGCAGTCGAGAGTCGGCGACGCACGCGGCGGTGGAGCCCTCGCAGGTGTCGGTCGACATCACGCTGCGTACGGGGTTGTACGGACTGGGCTGCGTGGCCGACGTGGGAATCGAATACGAGGCCGAAGCCTTGAGCGACGCGGATGTCGATGTCACCAACGACGATGCGACCGTGGTGACGGATCCTTGGGACGGCGACGCTTGCCTGATGTTCGGATCGTTGCTATTTGGGTGCGCGCCGGAGGCGCCCGCAAACCCACCACCCCCAACTACTGCGATTGCGCCACCACCTTTTGTAAACCCCAAACCACGATTGCACGACGAGGAGTTTGTCGCCGTAGAGCTGTACGGATTTTACGGCTTGCAAATCATCAGCGCGTCGCGGGACGCGAGGCATGCTACCGTATCGCATGATGACGTACAGACAAATTTGGCGTTACCGTCTTCGGATACCGTCACAACTGATACCGCGGTCTACGGTTTGAATCTGGGCGCGCGCCGCCTGTACGGCGCGTTGCGGGAGTTGCCGCTCCAGGGTCCCTGCGACCGCGTGGACGTGCAGGCCCTGCGTCGCGCGCTGCAGACCTACCACGCCGATCGCAGTCGAGAGTCGGCGGCGCACGCGGCGGTGGAGCCTTCGCAGGTGTCGGTCGACATCACGCTGCGTACGGGGTTGTACGGACTGGGTTGCGTGGCCGACGTGGGGATTCAATACGAGGCGGAAGCGTTAACCGACGCGGATGTCGATGTCACCAACGACGATGCGACCGTGGTGACGGACCCTTGGGACGGCGACGCTTGCCTGATGTTCGGATTGTTGCTATTTGGGTGCGTACCAGAAGCGCCCGCAAACCCACCACCTCCAACCACTGCGATTGCGCCACCACCTTTCGTAAACCCCAAACCACAATTGCACGACGAGGAGTTTGTCGCCGTAGAGCTGTACGGATTTTACGGCTTGCAAAACACCAGCGCGTCGCGGGACGCGAGGCATGCTACCGTATCGCATGATGACGTACAGACAAATTTGGCGTTACCGTCTTCGGATACCGTCACAACTGATACCGCGGTCTACGGTTTGAATCTGGGCGCGCGCCGCCTGTACGGCGCGTTGCGGGAGTTGCCGCTCCAGGGTCCCTGTGATCGCGTGGACGTGCAGGCCCTGCGTCGCGCGTTGCAGACCTACCACGCCGATCGCAGCCACGAGTCGGCGACGCACGCTGCGGTGGAGCCTTCGCAGGTGTCGGTCGACATCACGCTGCGTTCGGGGTTGTACGGACTGGGTTGCGTGGCCGACGTGGGGATTCAATACGAGGCGGAAGCGTTAA
The DNA here is from genome assembly GCA_001247695.2 of Cymbomonas tetramitiformis. NCBI lineage: Eukaryota > Viridiplantae > Chlorophyta > Pyramimonadophyceae > Pyramimonadales > Pyramimonadaceae > Cymbomonas > Cymbomonas tetramitiformis. The sequence goes on from LGRX02033368.1 coordinate 37,926, forward strand.
CCGACGCGGATGTCGATGTCACCAACGACGATGCAACCGTGGTGACGGACCCTTGGGATGGCGACGCTTGCCTGATGTTCGGACCGTTGTTTCTGGGGTGTGCATCTGAAGATGTCGCCACGACTCCGCCACCTCCATCATCGAGTAGGATACCGCCATCGGTCGAGCTCGCAGAAAAATCAAAACCGCGCAGTGAGGAGTTGAACGTGGTAAATTTCTACGGGTTTTACGGTGTTCCGATGCTCGTTACTGATGACAACGACCGAACAGCTGTCACGCCAACGCCGCAATCGCCCACAACGATATCGCCCACCGTATTCGTCACCGCTGCGCCTACAGCGATGGTAGAGTCGATGTATGGACTGAGCACGTCCATGGGTGAGACGCATCTCATACGGCTACATGATGTGTGCGAAGACGAGCTTAGCACTTTTGACGCGTATCGCATCGGAGAGGAAGTGCGCGATGCAATTACGGAGGTAAACGTACGTGTGACAGTCGATTATAAGCGAGTCGGCATATTTTATGGCGCTCAGTGCAATAACGCGGTCGCTATCACTTTTCAAGCGCAGGACGCTGCGGACGATACGATTTTGGTGGATCGCGTAATCACGACCTGCACCTACGAGCTCGCAAGGTGCTGCGCGGAGCAATTGGCGTTGTCAACAACCGCGGCATGCTCCGCGCACAACATCGGCACCGCGGCGCCAACGATCAGCGCCGCAGCGCCAACCGCTACCTTGACCGCCATGCCCACGTCCGCACCTACCACTACGGACCGCGGAGAGGCGTGCGGTCCGGACTACGCCTTCGTCTCCAACAGAACCAATCTGTACTACGCGAACCGCATGCTGCGGATACACGAGAGCGGAAACTGCAGCGATTGCGCCGCGGTGTGCGACGCGGATGCCGCGTGCAAGGCGTTCGAATGCAACGAGGGTGTGCGCATGATACCGAACTATCACCCTCCAAACGTGGCCTGCGTGCTTTACAACACCACAGAGGTGGTCCCAAAAACCTGGAACTGTTATTTCAACATGCCCGGCAAAATCTGTCACCACGAGATGCCCATCGAAATATTGACGCAGCATTTCGCCACAACGGACATCAGCATGCACTACGACGTGTGGATGTACTGCGAGCACGATCCCCAATTAACTTTTGCGCCTACGCTACCCGTTCAGGCGCCCGAGGAGGTTACGTTCGCATACACCGTCCGAGGCGGCGTATGCCACGACAATGCGACGGCCGTGCGCGACGCCCTCATTCAAAATTTAAATGCGAACGCGCTGGGTAACGTGAACCGCACGCTGTTCACGGAGCGAGAGGTACGGGTGAGCGCAAGCGTAAAGGAGCATCTGGGGCTGTACGGTTTCGATATGGGGTGCACGGTGCGTTTCCATGTCACAGTGACGTTCCCGTACAGCTTCAATCCACCGCCGCCCCCTCTGTCGCCGGGGATGAGTCACCCTCCGACCGCGATCGCGTATGCCGACCCTTCGGCCACCGCCAACGACGACGACGCGCGCGTTTTTGAGGACGCGCTGCAGAGCTGTCTGATCGATCCAGTGTCCTGCTGCGCGATCCCGAACATTTTTTTGGCGATTTTCATCGGCGTAGACTGCGCCGACATCACCCACGACGAGAACACGCTCAGCAACACGGTCCTTTCGCCTCCACCGCCGCCGTGTCCTCCGCCCGTCACTCACGCACCGACCACCGCGACGCCCACTCAAGCTCCAACGGGCGCACCCCCGATGGCCCCGCCGCATCCGCCCGTACCACCGTTTTCACCACCAAACCCGCCACCGCCTCCGCAGGGGTGCGGCAGCGGGTATATCGGACACCACGAGCTGACCAACCTGAACGCCGATGCGGATTCGCTCGCCAGAATGACGCCGATTTTTATGACCGACTGCACGGTGTGCGGGGAGGCTTGCAACCGGATGCCGCTCACGGGCGCGGACGAGTCGTGCGCCGCGTACGAATGCGACGACGGTGTGTGGAGCATACCGCACTACGACGCGGCCACGCGGGGCGTGGCTTGCTTCTTTTACCGCGACGCGGATAACGAAATCAAGTCGAGCGAGTGGCGCAATCACGGGGTGCTACCGGAGGTCATGCCTCTCCTGGACAACACGTTGCGGGCGGACGACATCAGTCGGCACTACGACACCTGGACGTACTGCATTAACGCGTCCAGCACGGTCATGGCGCCGCCTCTGGACAGGCGGCACCTGCAGACGCGCATCGACGAGATGCTGCCATGCGGAACGGCGGCGAGGGCTTTTTCGTCGGATGCCATGCGGCGACGCGAAGATACGGTGCACGACGGTCTGCAACAATCCGGGTACGGAGTGGACAGATCGGATGTTGTTTTCCACGCGATCGTGGACCGCGACTTGGATGTATATTACGGTTTATCAGTCGACGCGTATTGTAAGGTGCAGTACACCGTAAACATCACGTACACGTACGCACCGGTGCGAACGCACGCGCCCACGGTACCTACGGAAATACTGACGCGCGAGCGATTGATGGAGTTGACGGCAACGAGACCGCCACCGCCGCCGTTGATGCCTGTATCCTCTACGATGTCACAGTCCAGATTTAAGTTTGAAATCGACTTCGATTACGATCCATTCGCGTACACGCTGGATTACTGTTACACCAACCTGGCCGAGTGCTGCGCGATGCCGTACCTGCTGGTGTACACGCTTCTCGAAGATTGCTGCACGCAGAGCGCGAGCTGCATCTTCGCCGGCGTGAGTCGACCCAGCCCACCTGCGCCGCTGTTGCCATCGCCGCCATGGCCTCTCCCCCCGCCGCAAACGCCCTACGCGCCAGCTCCCGCCCCTTCACCGCCGCCCCACCCCTCTCCATCGCCGCCAAAACGTCCCCCTCCGCCGTCCCCGACTCTGCCGCCGAACAGCCCGCCGCCGCCGCCCTCGCCTCCGCCTCCTCATCCGCCTTTACCGATGCCTCCCCCTCCGCGCCCGCCGCCGCTTACCCCTCCGTATCCGTACTACGTGTCCGCGCAGTTTCGACCGGACCAGGTTTTGGAGCTACAGAACAACACCTTGCTGCGGGTAAGCGCTAGGGTGGTGTACGACAAGAGCTCGGAAAGACACCTCCGGAGTTTCGTCTTTGAGGCGATGATCCATTCCGAGGAGCACGCGGTCTGGGTGCCTATGAGGCCGGGCGTCGGATGGCACCAGGGCGATTTGCTAATGACGCAGACGCATCGGTTGCTGTTCGACCTCTCCAGCGAGACGTTGCAAGGCCTGTACACCACGGACGTCTTCGGATTGGCGCGCTCCGGTTCGGACGGTCGGTACAACGAGCTGTACTTGGGCGAGGACGTGCACTACGACCCGCTGGCGACGGGGCACGTCGGCGATCCGTACTGGCAATCGTACACGACCAACATCACGCAGTCTCGTTTTGTGGTATTCGAACCCACGGATTATGGGGATTTCGTATACTTTTCGGCGTCGCGTTGGCCGGAAAATATGCTAGGGGTCTTACGGGTTCGAGGTGCGCGCGGGGACGTGCACTGTCGCATGAATTGCACCAACGATAAAATATAAATACACCCAGCGTTCGACCTTACGTTCAGTCATTCGTCGCGGCACACACGATGACGACATGGCGGTCGGCGCGGCTGCGTTTGCGTGCGAGCGTGCGAGCGTGCGAGCGACCTACTTGTCCCGCGAGCGCCGTATACGAGTTTTCGACACTTACTGACCCGCTTATTTGTTCTTTTTCGGCCTGCAGGCGTGTACCAACCGCCGTCCCCGCCCCCGCCTCCACTCCCGCCATCGCCCCCGCCGCCTTCGCCCCTCAGCCCGCCGCCCGGCCCGCCTCCCTCGCCGCCGCCTCCCTCCGCCCTCGCCCAACAGCCCGCCTCCCAGTCCGTCACCGCCTCTGCCTCTTCGCCTCCATCCCCCAACCCGCCACCCTCACCCAGCTCCCTCCTCCCCGTCCATCAGCACCGCCGTCTCCCCTCCCCTCCGTTACCGCCCATCACGAGCGAGCAATGGTGGCAGGATTGCATGACGATTACAACGGCAGGCGCAGCTGCGCGGTCAGTACCCGCCTCCACGCTTTGACCCCCGACCCCCCCGCCGAGCCCCGCCTCCTCCTCCGCCACCTCGCCTCCGCCGCCGACGCTTGACGGTCCGCCCCCAAGCCCGCCTCCGCCAAGCTCGCCCCCTCCTCCGCCGCCCTCATGCCCCTCCTCCATCGCCCTCCTCCGCCGCCCTCTCCTTGACTGACCCGCGCCCCCGCCGTCGCCCCGCCACCCTCGCCTCCGCCGGACGCCTGCGTGGCCGAGGGCACCTGCAGCCCGCCGCCTCCGTCCCCAAGTCCGCCGCCCTCCTCGCCCGGCCTGCCTCCGGGCACGGATCTAAGCACCGTTCCGCCCTCGCCACCACCGCCCTCGCCCCCACGGCCGCCGCCCATGTCGCCATCTCCGCCCAGCCCGCCCCCGCCTCCCTCTCCGCCCATGCTTCCGCCCGGCGACTACAAAAGCCCGCCGCCCCCATCGCCCCTCCCCCGCCGCCACTGCCCTCGCTCCTCCCCTCCGCCGCAGCCCAACCCGCCACCGCTCGCTACGCAGTCCCCGCCGCCGCCTAGTCCGACGCCGGAGACGCCCGAGGCCGGCACCTGTCAGGCCCCCGACGCAAACACGCTCTTCACCACGTACGGCGTGCAGCCCTCGCAGGTTCGTCTGTGGACGGTCACCTGCGCCACGCCGGTGACGGAGCAGAGCTGCCGCGACGTCTTCTGCGAACGCTACGGACGATGCGACGAGGACCTCGCCTGCGTGTGGACTCCGGACGATGAGAGCTCCTTCGTATCCACCTACAACGCGAATGCGGCGGTCCCGTACGAGATTGGAGACGTAGCTCGGGTGTCCGGCGAGATCGTGCTGCCCTGCGTGTCGAGGCAACTGTTCGACGACGCCTCGTTGGGATACGGCAGTCAGTTCGACGCGCTGCTTCGCGACTTGCTCAACGCCGATGACGCGTCCATGGAGGTGCAATCCCACATCGCACGGGAAGATCCCTCCGGCGAAGGCACCGCCATGCGCTTCGAAGCTAAGTGGATCGGAGCCGACGCACCGCCTTCGCAGCTGACTCTACTGGATCTGGCGCGCAGCGGCCGTCTGAACGACGCGATGCGTCGCGAGTTTAACACCCAAGACACCTGCGTCGAGGAGGTGGTGCTGCAGGAACCGGAGGTTGTGTTGCGGCCAACAGTCTTTTTGACCAACATCAGCAGCGCCGACGCCCTGCTCGCGTCCACGTCAACCTCCGCAATGCAGGAGGTGGTGGAGCAGATCCGTCGCTCCGTGCAGGAGTTTGCGGGCGGGTACCTCGGGGACTGGCAGATGGATCGTATCGACCGCCCCCGCGTTTCCGTCACTTCGTGGCGCGAGTGGCCCGGCAGCTTCAACCTCGCGGTGCAGCTGGAGGTGGTGTACGCCAACGCCATGCTGGCGGACCCGCTCCTGAACGACTGGCTCTACCGCACCGTGGCGTACAGTTACGCGCACCCCGAGGGCATGCTCAACTTGCAGGACATCAAAACGCTCTTTGACGAAAAGGATGTCGAGCGCAGGTACCCGGTATTGCTCCCGAGCGAGAGCGTGGTCTCCTCCAGCGCCGTGCTTGCTCACGCGGCCGCTTACGCCGCCAGGCCGACCAACAATGGCGCCGCCCCAGATGAGGATTTGCTTAATCCCGTGCCCCTCTTCACAAACGCCAGCGCCTGGCGGAGCGTCGTGTACTTGCCACCCTCTCCGCCGCCGCCGTCCCCTCCTCCGCCCAGCCCGTCGCCGCCTTTGCCGCTCAACCCCCAGCCGCCCGCTCTGCCGCCCTACGACGCGGGCGTCAGGCCGGTGGTGGAGCGGGAGCTGCTGAGCCTCGTGTTTGACACGCCCGCGGTGACCGCCGCGGACGCCAGCGGGAACACCCCCGCTTTCGAGGCGTACACGCGCGATCTGATGCGCCAGGTGTCCTTCGCTGCCTTCGGCGTGTTCGATCGATTCGTAACGACGCCCGGCACCACCGGCGTAAAGTTCGAAGGCCACGAGGTTGAAGCGGACGAGGTTAAGCTCAACATAACCGTTCGCTGCGCCGCACAATCGTACGAGGTGATTGGGGTGTGCCAGAGCACTTTCAAAACCGCAGCGTTGGCCAGCAACGCGGCAGTCGTGCTCCCAAATCAACCCGACGCTTCGGCCACGTACGACAACTTCGGCGACGTGTCCATCACCAGCAGCAGCGCGGCACCGGTCTTCGACCCCATCGACCCTCTGGACCTGACGCCGCCCAGCCCTCCGCCTTCTCCGCCGCCCCCTTCCCCACCACCGCCGCGTCCGCCGCCGCCTTCCCGCCTCCGCCCAATCCACCTCCACCCAGTCCACCTCCGGTGCCCCTCTCCGTGTTGCAGGGGTACGCGGTGCTGGCAAACGCCGCGACCCAGACGTCGCAGGCGAGCGACGGCGTGGTGGCCCTGCCCAGCCGCGTGCGCGGCATGATGGACCTGGCCTTGGTCGACGGAAACGAGCGCACCTCCGAGATGAATCGGATCTGCCCCCTGCCCCAGTCGGGCTACATGAACTACGGCTACCTGTCGAGCTACGACCTGTGCGCTCTTACGTGCCGTATCAACCTGCGGTGCGAGGCCGTCTTCTACGACATTGCTTCCATGCGGTGCTCGGGCGCGCACTCCTGCGCAGCCTCGGAGCTCGTCCTTGTGACGGACGCCAGAAAGTACCGGATTGCCGTGCGGGCCAAGCACGAGACGGTCACGGAGAACGGCGTGACGCGACCCAACGACTACCTCAGCGCCCAGGGACAGATGCTGCGCCCGTCGCTCACGCCCTCCACGCCAAACGCCGGCCTGCCGTGCGCGTACGACGCTGGCTCCTTGGTGAGCGGGTACGGACCCTGCGTATGGGTGCCGGTGGTTTTGGACAACCAGGGTCTCTTCTCCCACGCGGCCACGTCCACGAGCGGCGTGATCGACGAGCTGCACTCCTACGGCGTGCCCGCGATGGACGCTCTCAGAGGGGACGACAGCCTGTTCTGCGCGGAAATGGGTGGCGTGCAGCCCATCACCGGTTTGCAGACCGGGGAAGAGTGCGCGGCATACCTGTCGAACTCAATGGATCTCAACTACGCGCAGTTCTTCGTGGACGAGACGGATGTGACGTACTGTTTCCTATCCTCGACGTGCGCCAACGATAACGGCATGCTGGCGTACAGCGCCTTCACGTCGGGCATCGTCTACAAGCTGCGCGCGAACGAAGGGGTCAGCCTGCGGGCGTCCACGCCCGTGCGCACCTTCTCCAAAGCCCAGTACCTCGTGGGGTACAGGCTGGACGACAGCGTCGCGCCCGACCGTCTGTACAACCCACGAGAGCTTTCCGCGGCCGCGAGCGACAGCGGGGACTACGAAAGGGCACTGACGGTGGCCATGGCGCCGGTGTGCACCGGAGGCCTGATCAACCCGGAGCCGTACGACAACCGCAACGCGCTGAACACACCTGGATCCACCCGCATCTGCATCAACGCCATGTGCGGCGTGTACGGCCAGAGCTCGTACGTTGGCGATCGCAAACGTGAGACGCAGTGCCAGACCAGGACGGACGCGCTCTTCGCCATGGACGTAACACAGGTGGAATGCTGCGCGGACACGCAGTACATCGGTCTGATGCAGCAGTGCTCCGACACGGTGGCGGCCCCCTGCCTTCTGCCCGGTACGCTGGCCTCGTACGTTGACGACTACACCGAGGTGGCGCAGTACCTTCACGGCGACGCCGCGCACGAGACGGGGGTGATATCCACCGTGGACACCGACGCGCTCACCGTGGTGAGCAGCGTGCGGGTAAACGTGCAGGAGCGCGAGGACTACGACAACTACACCGACGTCGTGCTCGCCGTGGAGACGGCGCACGACACGCTGGCGAGCAGCGTGCAGTTTAGCGGGCAGCCGCTCGCCAAGGACGCGCGCCAGAACGCGATCATCGTAGGGCGGCGGTCGACCACGGACGTGGTCTCGGTCGCTATGCGCACCGGCCTCGGACCCTATCCGAACATCGCCAACGACGGCTTCGACATCAGCGCAATCGCTCTCAGGCGCGTCGACTCCCTTTTGCGTTCGTCTCTGCGGGAGCCCACCACGAGCAACGGCATCGGGCTGCTGGAGTCGTACCGCAACGTTACGCTGGTGCTGAAGGATGCCGCGGGGGCCACCTCCGCCACGGTGCCAATCGTCACCAACGCCACCGCGGCGGATGCGGACGGCCATCGTTACGCCGACGTCGCCGAGGACCGCGCGTCCGTCTTTGTAAGCCCGCGTGTGATCGGCGGCACCAGCACCGCGTATTCCCTGGATCGTAGATACGTGCACGTCAAGACCGATACGGGCCAGGAGCGCTTCGACGTGTGCTTCAGCACGTGCGCGACCAATCAGCCCTTCTCGTTGGGAGATGATACTCCGCTCTACTTCACGGAGGAAGAGGCCACGGCGGACGGCGCCGCCAACGTGCAGAGCTACAGCTCAAACCTAGGTGTCCAGTACTACTCCGCCAGCGAGCACGCCGTGCGCACGGTCAGCGATTCCTTGTCGCCGGCCGCGGAGATGGGCCCCGACAGCTTGGATATGGCGCCCGTGTACGCGGAGCTGCGCAGCGTGCAATTCGCGGGGACCAAGCGTGAGCGCGTCGCGGTGCGCACCCTGGACGGCGGGCATCTGCGCAGACAGGGCGTGGCTTGCGTGAGCTTGCCGCTGGATCTTAAGTCCGAAAGCGAGCTGACTTTGGCCGTGCAGGAAGCGGTGGTGAGCCCTGGTAATTTGATGAACGGCGGTTGTGTCTCCAAAAGCGGGGCGACGGCCAGGACGTCCTTGCCCGAGATGACCCTTCCCTACTTGGACGCCCCTCTCAGCGCAACCTCCAGCATCATCGCCAGCTCCGCGTACCCTTCCCTGGTTTTAACCACGCAGTCGGAGCGACGCGAGCTTTCGGACATCTCTACGCACGTCATGTCGCTGTGGGACGGTCGCGGTGGCGAGGATCACAGCACCGACAGCTGGCTGCCCAACACCCTGGCGGACGCGGCCGTGGCCGCCGCGACCGAGGCGCAGCTGATTGAAGCTCTGACGAACATTTGCGACGACGTCCGTTTCTCGAGCACGCTCGAGCTCTCCGAGGACGCGCGCAAGCCCTGCGAGGGGTTCACCTTCGTCACCTCGCTTAACACCGACAAGCTGTTGAGCAACAACTACGGCGGCTTCTGCTTCGGTAAACACCCCAGCCTGTACTACGACGCGGACGACTGCGTCACTGCGCACGGCAGCGGATGCGAAAGCGTAACCGTAAAGGACGTGCCCGTCATCCACGACGACGGCAGCTATCGCGGCACCAACGCGGAGCAGACCATGCATCGACCGGTGGCGCACGCGGACCTGTGGCCATCCTTCGCCTCAGCCGCGTCCGCTTGCGGAACGTACCGTGACAACCTGCTGGTCTTCGAAAACCTCGGTCTCTACCTTTCGCCCGACCCGTCGACGTACGAGGCCAAGAGGCATCGGCGCAGCCTGCTCAGCAACGCCGGCCTGGTGGTGTCCGTCGGCGCGGCGCAAGTGGGCGGGGTGGCGGTGCTGCAAGTCACTGGGGCCGACCCTGTGGTGGGCTGCCCCGCCCAATGCGGTGCGCCCCAGCGGTACGGCGCCTCGCCGGAGACGCGCACTATCTACTACTTTGACGCGGACGCAAGCACCGGAACCGTAACGTACAAGGTGGACGCCACAGCGACCGAGGGCTTCGACACCACCGGGGGCACGTGGCCGTACGTGCTCGTGCCTCCGAATGGAACCTACGAAATCGAGGCGGACCTCGCTGCGGCCGGACAGGTGGTTCTGGGTACCACCCCCATCGGCAGCGAAGGCTACGCCGTGCTCACGATCAACGGGCGCCCGGCGTACCAGTTTGTCTCGGACACGGGACCGAGCACGGCCATCGGAGCCACCATGCCGGGCGGCTGGGGCGCCTTCCGCTCCGACGGCACGCCCATCGGCGATGGCATGACCGCCTCCCCGACGGCGACGCCCGCCGCGCCCCCCGATGCGCCACCGTCGCCTCCGCCCTTGGCGCCCGGGGAGACGGCGTTCCCGAAGACAGACGGCACCGCCCTTATCGTCAGCGGCTACCCTACCGTGGCGTCCATGGTGAGCGACGCCTCCGCTCAGCTTCGGGAGCTGCTCCCGACCGACGGACGCCGCGTCATGTACGCCACGGACGAGGTTGTTTCCGCCATCAACACCTTCGCCGCGCGCCGTATTCAGAACATCAGCGAGCAGACGCACGTCACTAACGTGCTGAACGGCGCGTTCTCCTGCGGACCTGTCACCGCGACGCTGACCACCGCGGACACCGTGGTGTCGCCCACGTCCGTCTTCAACATGGACGTGTCCGTGCCCAGAACCATCGACATCGACGGGAGCGACGTGCTCAGCTCGAGGGTCGACATCGTGCTCGCGCAGACGTCCACCCGGGCCGTTGAGGTGCGCAACATGGGTTACACCGCCACGCCCGCAGACAAGTACGCCTTTTTGGGACAGTGCCGCGGCGACAGCGACCCGGTCGACTTTTACGTGGACAACGCGGACGACTTTTACTACAACCGTTTCGCTTGCGGCGCAGCCACAGGCACGGTGGACTGGCAGCTGAACCCTAGCGACAATCTTAAACCCGTCACGGCGCTCCCGGACAGCGCGCAGTGCGAGGACGGCAGCCGGGAGTTCCGCCTGACCACGACGCTGGCCAAATTTATGGGCACTTCGGAAACCAACGGGCATCACGCGCACGTCCTGCGGGAGCAGCGCCCGGGCGGCGTGTACGCCTACTCCTGGAGCGCGTACGTCTACGAGACGGTCGTCGACACGGAGGGGCTCTCCTACACGCGCGAATCGCAATTCGACTTTGAGATCACGCTTAACCCCTAATCTGCGACGTGATGAGCTATCTCATCAAACACTCAAATCTGAGTTTCTCTGCGACATGTAACTCAAATTCACTTTTGAAGACAGTTCTGAAAAACTCTCAGCAAGCCGCATGCAATCGTGCACTTATGAGCAACCAAGCTGTCTTGATGCTCTTGATATTCTTCGAGACGCGCTCCATTTTAACTTGGCCCTACTGGGTTACATCTAGGGCACATGTGCAGTAGTGTTACAACCCCCCTAATACTCTAAATAGCCCTAACCACATGTTGGATACTTGGTAAAATTACATCCGGAAGTCTAGGGTCAATATTAGGGCTTAGGTTGTTAACAATGTGCACATACATCAACATTTTTCGGTTGATGATCACGTCGCCGGTATCAATTGTCGTGCATTTCAAACCTGCGTATGCGATTCGCCTTGCGAAGACCTTTCCGACACTGTTTTCAAAAGTTGAGTTAGGATCGTTATGCAAAAGTTATCGTAGATAAACCTAACTTTTCAAAAACCCAAAATTACTTTCGCAGATTAGGGGTTAAGGGCCTTTCGGTGACCAGCGTTTCCAGCGTCGGCACGCAGCTGCCCAGCGCGGTATCGGACATCGTGCAGATTCGCGCACGCGGCGTGCCCGCGACGCTCGCCACGCACATCGAGTTCGGTCAGGAGATTTGCGTACCGGAGCCGCGCGACACCGAGCCCGCGATGCGTTACGAGGTGGTGAACCCCATCTCCGAGATGGATACCAATCGCGCCACGCAGAGCATCATGCACCCCGATCGCGACACTTGGGGGTACCCCGCGCGCAGCCTGCTGAGCGACGCAGTAACTCCGGCGCCGGGGTACCACTCCAGGGTGAAATACGTGACCCAGGACATGCTGGACAACCCGGTCAGCCACCTCTCGCGGAGCGACAGCCACTTCGACTACGCGCCCGAGGTGAGCTGCCGCATCGCGCATTTCGCCCCCAGCACCAGCTACGCCTTTAACGACACCACCGGTCAGCGACGGGTGTCCACCATTTCGGGCGTGAACCTGGCCAACACCCGCTTTAGCTGGAACTGCTACCAGGGCTACTACGTGTGCATCGTGCCCGTGCTGACGTCCGACTCGCTGCATCTGCTGATTCGGACCGACTACCTCGTAGAGAGCGGCGGGCTGTACAAGTCGGCGGTCGGCAACCCGGCGCACGTCAAGCACGCGCAGGCGGTACTGGTCACCGGAATTGCGCAGAACGCGACCACCAGCTTCGAGGTGAGCATGCAGCTCCGAAAGCTGCAGATCTCCGAGGACGATGAGAGCCTGGCCAGCGCCAGAAGGAGGAACCTGCTCGCGATCCGCGGCGTGGGGACGAGCACCTGGTCCCAGCTGATCCGCAACCTGTACACGGAGCCTTTCGTAGATCGCGCGGAGTACTTTTATAACGCGGGCGCTTTAAGCAGAATCGAGGTCGGGCGCCCTTTCGCGCTCAACGTCTTCTTAAACGACGCGCAGAGTCGCAGCCGCTACTTCCTGCGACCCGTGTCCATGCTGGCCATGCTGCGCAAGCGCGAGAACAATGGGCAGCAGTTGGACTACGCCACCTCCGGAGAGCTTCGTAACGCCGGAGGGCCTCTGACCTCGGTGACCAAAAACCTCTGCGGCAGCATCACCAGCGCGGGCAACGGCGGCGACCTCTTGAACACCTCCAAGCTGATGCGTATCTACGGCCCGCTCTTCGTGGGCACGGCCGCGGCGCGATCGAGGGAGGCGGGCTCCTTCTACTCGCCGCTTCTGGCTCCGATCGACGACAACCTGCAGAGCAGCATCTTCCACCGCGACCTCCTGCAGTATCTGAGCACGGAAGAGCTGTACGCGTCGGACGATCTGATGTCCAAGTTTGTGTGGTCCAACGATTATCGCGGCGGGCTGCATTTCGCGTCGGGCTCCAACACGTGGTTCCTGCGCAACGGCCTGGACTTCTCCAGCGTGGACCCGGACGTGCGCTACGACCTGGTGTTCTGCTACCACGGACAGGCGATTCCCAAGGCCGAAGCCGGCGACCTGGACAACAGCCCCAGCGCCGTGGCGTACCGTAACGCGGCGGGAACTCCGCCAGCGTCCACCGCTACCTCTCGACGCATGCTCGGCGTGCCGGTAACGGCCGAGTTTGTGCAGCCCGGACCGGGCATCACCGGACGCGCGCTGCTGCAGGCGGTGACGGACGCGACCGAATCGCAGAACGTGGCGCCCAACGCGATGGCCGGCACCGCGGAGTTGTTGGTGTCCGAACGCGTGGCCGCCCCGCTGACCACAGCGTCGACGAACGAAATGGTAAGAAGCTCTAACTCGACGAATACAACTCTACAATCTTCATCCACGCCTCCAAACTCGGATTCGGACTTGCCCCCGCCCCCGGACTCGGATTCGTCCTCTGGTAAGATCAAATTTACGATCAGCGATGATGACGACGACGACAGGAATAAAATCATCATCATATGCATCATGACCGTGTTGGGTGCCTGGTTTACCGCTTTGTTGATTTACGCCCTCGTCGTATACAAAGGCGATTTTAAGTGGTTTGTGGCTCCGTTGAGATCTAAAAAAAGCTAGATGAACGTACACAGCACTGAAACGTCGCACATTTTTATTACATGTTTACATTAAACATTTTGCATCTTTCGAGCATCACCGTTAGCAACCTAATCTGCGCCAGAAAACCCAGCACAAATAAAACCCTACTCCACGCGGCGAACCAACGCTGCGTCTGCGCCCCATTTCGTCTGTCCGTGCATTCGTACACGTGAAACACCGCGCATCCTGATGTATGATCCGATCCCACGCAAGCCGGTCTGATGGGGTGCCAGGCGTAAATGTCCGGATCTATCATGCGCAGTTCGCGCGCCGCGCGCATGATGTCCGTGCCGTAGTCCGCTCGAAAAACGTGTAATATGTGTTTGTCGCGCACGTGCGTGTTAGGATCCAGATCGTACTTGCCCACCATGAAAGCGGCGCAAAACAGCGGATCGAGGGTCGAGTCACGCAGTACGCGAAACGTTATATATATACGCGTACGCGTACAATCGCAAAACCGCCTGTGGCGCGCGATCGCAGTCATGTCCGCGGTACCGTTGCAACAAGCCAAGCACTATCCGAATGTGGCGGTTAGCAAAATCTTTGACGCCTACCCCGTGAGCGATCCGACGTTGCACGAACGTATGGAAATCACCGTGCGTATTCCGTGCGACTTCACGGATGGTCAAAACAGCGTGGTCCTCACGAGCACCGACTTGGAGGACCTCTTTCGGGAGAAGTGGCGCTTGAGCGATCACTGGACGCCGGAGACGCCCAGCCTGCCCGGCAAGATCAACTTCAAAAAGGCCAAAGTCCGCAAGATAATAAAGCAGGGCAGGATCGTGGACCGCACGCCCGAAAAGTCGCACACCCGGATGAACCTGTACAACCTTCGCATCGTCGACAACGAGCGTCGCAAGCTGATCAACACCACGCGCGTCTTTCGCGCCGGTCAAAAGACGCACACATTCGAGGATTACGACTACCCTCTTATGCACATCGCGGATACGCAAGACGACATCGTTATTTTCGAAAGTCGCGACAACGAGGAGGATGAGGAGGAGTACCATTTTGACCTCTCATCTCTCAAGTTCTACGACGAAAACACCCGCAGCGGATACATCTACAAGACGCCCGTGCCGGGCTACAAACCGCAGGCGGTCATCGCTATGACCTCGGAGGACACCTTGCACACTCTGCAGACGTTGCTGCGATGCACCGACATTGTGGATTTCGGTACGTACGACCCCCTGCAGTACCGGGAGTGGCTCAACGACGTCAACAACCAGGATCGCGCCTTGGGCACGATTCGGTTGCCTTTAGACCTGTGCAAAAACTGTATCAACGCCGCGAGCCGGTATGTGCAACGCGCGGACGACGGCAAACACGATCTCACCACGCTGACGATAAAGCTGGTGCCGAGCAGCAAAAAACAGGAAAGCGAACCGGAGGGATCTATGGCCCTCGTGCTCACAGCCGATGTGACCTTCAGCGAGGTCTATTGAGAGCACCAAGCTTTGCGGAATTGCACCGCAAAATTCAATAAAAAAAAACTTGATTTGTTTTTTAGAACTTTGTCCAGGTATATTATGTTTCTTTCGGTTTTTCATATACGGTAGGCGTTCACAATATAGCTAAGACAAAAAATGTGAACTACTCTTCAAATTCCACGAGCGCGCAGCCATCCCACGGAGATGATGCGTTGGCGATGTGTTTTAGCATCAGAGAAAATTTGGTTGTGAGCATGCGTGCAGCATTTTTATCATTTTCAATGCTTTTCTTAACGCCCAACAGTCCGTTTGATATGTATTTTTTTCTATAACGCGCCTTCATTACCCGACTGGTGCACTGCTTTATCGACTGCTCGTTTTTGACCACCAACGAATTTATTTTTTCTTTATCTTTAGTGGCTTGCACCAAACCTATGTAGAATATATTGGCAGACCTATCGTAAAGACCGTCCGTTCTGCGAACATTTCTATTTAGACCTGGTATGACGTGCGCCAAAAGAAAAAACACACCCATATGTCGCACTATGTTGACATTACCATCGGTGGGCATCTGTAAGTTTTCTTCAAATTTGACCGTATATGCTTGGTTGGTTACGATCTGTGACATGATTTTCAGAAAACTTCTAATGTCCATAGTACCATTCCAAAATTCGTTGAACAGTTCAATATTGTCGAATTTGACATTATTAATGTTTGCATATATTGCATTGTTGATATCATTCACCATATTTTCCAAGAATTCAATCTTTGTTTTATTCAATTCGATTTTCAAGTAGTCGACAAAAGTTTTATATAATAGACTTTGATCCACGTTATTGGGTGACTGAAGTGTATATTCACTGACAGACATGCTTCTAAACTGATGGCTTACTACAAAAGCCAATCCGCGTTCGATTCGGTACACGCTTTCCGGGAGATAATATTTTCATACAACGTATATATATATATATATATTACAACTGCGTTGGGCGCATACCCGCTACCAAAACTTGTAAATTACCATACGCCGCACCCAAGCTCGCCGCGGTTGCCTTTTGGCAGAAAGTAATAAAACATAACTTGAAAAATAATAATAGCCACGACGTAATAATGAAAGCCGCTAAAAAGATGAATGAGGAAATGACTTTCGAAACGAAAAAAGTTGCAAATAAATGTGGACTTCTGCTCTATACATATATATTTTACGTATTTAGAAGCCGCCATCTGCATTCGCGTGCTATGGACATTTTTCTGAACCGATGACTTTCAGCCATCAATTTACGTACGACCACCTCAGATTTACCCGAGCAAACATTTATATCTTTCGTTACTCCAGGAATGCGTCGACATTACTATCGTGTTAGGCGTAAAGCATGCGCCGGCACACTCGTAAAGTGTACTACGTAAACGTATTTGTCCCATCAAGGAGTGTAACTTCTGACAATATAATAAGGGTGTGTTCGTAAGCATATAGCCAGGCTACCCCCGTAGTGATCGGAGAGGCAATTAGAGTTTCACCGTGCCGGCGACGCAACATGCTTCCCATGTTGTGGTGTCATACGCTTCGTCACGCCGGAAACATGTTAATACCACCGCCGTGTTAGGCGAAAAATATGCACCGGCGCATTTCCTAATATTATGACTATATATTTGTTTCGTTGCGTATTTGACGGTTTTATCGCATTTTCGGCATGTCGGTGTTGCTGCAAATACCGGACCGGGTAAATACAAAACCGCATACGGCAGAGTCTCGCTGGTCGGAGTACAACGAGACGCAGCCCTTTCTCGAATTTACCATATCGCACGCGGATGCCTTTTTGGTATCCGTGTTTTACAATCGTAAAAGGACAAACGTGCATTTTGTAAAAAAAGTGTTGCTTAAAAGGTACAAAGAATCTCAAATTCAGATCACTGACGATAAAGATTACCCGTATTTTGTTTACCGTTTTTGCTCCACGCCGGTGAGCGAGACGAACGTAAGCCGGGGGCATTTACCAGGACTCACCCCGGGTATGCGCAACTCTGCAAACCTAAACACTTTTTACCGCCGCGAACTCGGCCCCTTGGTGATTATGCAAATCACGCTCAACACGACCGGGCCCGTGCAAAACTGCGTATGCGAATTTGATTTGAACATGTCGGAAAATAAGCAAATCGCAGGGTTGCAACTGACGGCGTACGCGGACGACGACTTCATGGTGACCACCCAAAACTTTAACGAAAACGCACATTACGCGAAGCACGGCGTCGGTTTTACATTCAAGCTGCATGGTCAATTTTTAGGGTACATACAACGTTACCTCGACTGGCGTCAAAGCGAGGCCAAGCTGGCTCCAATTTTTGATGAGCCATGAAAAAATAGCCAAAACGTTCCTTGATCTTTCACTCACGCAGATGTCGTCCCATGGTAGATTGTGTTTTGGCAGGCTGCAATCCTCAGGAAATTAGCGGGCACGTTGTTCGCTCGTCTGTGTTTTACGCTACATCTTCATC
The DNA here is from genome assembly GCA_001247695.2 of Cymbomonas tetramitiformis. Taxonomy (NCBI): domain Eukaryota; kingdom Viridiplantae; phylum Chlorophyta; class Pyramimonadophyceae; order Pyramimonadales; family Pyramimonadaceae; genus Cymbomonas; species Cymbomonas tetramitiformis. The sequence goes on from LGRX02033368.1 coordinate 55,476, forward strand.
TTGCTGTAGTACTTCGCCGTATGAGAGGTCGCAAAACTCCATAGTTAACACAGAGTCGTAAAGCGTGCATCGGTCGACATTAAAATCTTCGGTGGTGAAATGTTTGAGATTATTTGTAAGGTTTTCTGGGGTATCACCAGTGCATAAGAACCATTTAGCACGCAAGTAGTTTTCCCACTCTTTTTGCAAACGTAAAATACCGTTGTGCATTTGCAATAAACTACAAATTCCGCTCAACTCTTGTTTAACTATATCGTGTACAAGTTGGATGCGCTTTTTGTCGTCGAGCTTATCTTTCAAAAAGACAATAATCGTCTCCGACGGTTGAATTTGTAAAAATTCGAATGCATCCGGTGAGTAAACTTTGATGTACGATTCACACATTGCACGGTAGCGGTACTCGTTCGTTAACATGGCAAAAGTATCATCCAACGGTTCATCATCATCGTTCAATGTTCCTAGTAAGTCTTTGAGCTTCTCCAGCATGCTTTCTGCGAGTACAGTGGCACGGTTGTCGGCCACAGTAACATTTTGCGGGTCCGCGTCACTGTGCAGCAAATTGAATACTGTAGGGTATGTCAGCTCACTGTCACGTCCGGGCGTCGAACTGGTACTGCTGTTTAAACGATGCCAGTTTAAACGTGGCAAATTATAGGACATTACGCACGAATTTTTGACCTTCCCTGTTTCTGCATCTTCTTCTTCCACTTCTTCCGTCACTGTAAAGTTGGTGCTGTCATAGTTAAAATACAAAGTATTGAATTCATTATCTGAAAAAATTTTGCAACAATTCGTTGTGTTCGGATTTGAAAATTCCTCGGACTCGTCAAACACAAGAAAATTACTTGGAGTTTTGTCGAAACCAATATGGTTGCACCACAAACCTTCACACATCGGATGAGCACCATTTGTTACTGGCGCTCTGGGAGCCAAAACGGTTGGCGCGTATATGCTGGTAATCGACCCCCAAACAAAAGCTTCTTTCGTAGGGTCCGTGCTTTGATATACCAGACGCGTGGAAACTTTATAAACGTTGTCTGTAGGTATTTCGAAACTGTCGTTTAAAACTGGCTTAACATAGTACCTTACGCAGAAATCATTGTATTGGATATATCCGAACGTATCATTGATGTACTTTTCTCTCACGTCCTTCGTGTCATGGGTCCAAATGTGTGCTACCTCACTTGTTTTGTAGCGATACTGCCGCTTTAATTTCTCCATAATCGGTTTGGTGTCGTACTTATCTAAAGCTATTTTATTACAATCCGCGTTGTAAGGAACTTTACACCAATTAGAGTAAGTGTACAAAGACACTTCCACATGCGCGCGTGTATTAGGCGGTATGGCACTTAGGGTGCACCTTATGTCACACGAAACTTGTATAGTTTTTTTGCCGGTAGTTTGAATATATTGAACAAATTTGAATTCATCAGTGTTTTTCTTGGTACGCCATGGTTTTAATTTACGTTGGTTTTTTCTTTGTCTACCTTTAAATCTTCCCATAGAAAACTCGTCAACTTGAATCGACATAGTGCGCGGCGTTTCGGTGTCAGTTCCCGTAGTGTTGCTCAACAATCACACACGTCTATCTATACTATATATGCGCGGGCGTAAACTGCTTTTAAGGTTATCCCGAAAATTTTACGCATGAATTTAAACAAAATTGATGCACGGTGTTATTAGAATGAAAAAATTGGATAACAGTTTGGACAAATACCCAATACATTTATAGGTACTGACAATCCCTATCCTTATTCATATTATTTTAACATCGTCTGAGAATCAAATATTAACAATATAAATACGAATCACATGCAAATTTGCAGTCGGTAAAGGCAACTGGCGTAAAGAATATGTCTGTTGTATACACGTCTACGCAGATGAACATGACAGATTTTGACCACGTCAGTATAAAAGAAAAGCTTGACCACGAAGACCTAAACATTAATAGCGCTTTCTGTGGCGGTCTACCTGTCAACTGCAAAACAGGAATGTATGACGTGAGGGGTGAATGTTATGAGAAATTGTGCGTTTTGAAGGATGATTCTCTCATATTTGTTAGCGAAGCCGCATTTCGCAAAGAAGCGGAACTTGCCGAACGATGTGGGACGTTAAATATTGGACCTGAAGTGTACAAATGGGCTGTTGTGAAAAATGACGAGGGTATTTCCTACGGTGTTATTAGAATGGAAAAATTGGATAATAGTTTGGACAAATACGTAAAAGAATCAAAGGGGTCCCTAGGAAGTTTGCCCAAAATATTCAAAAGTATTCGCGCTCTTCTCGAAAAGATGGTTTCAAATACATATGAAATGCATGACGACTTGCATAGAGAAAACATTTACGTAATTACAGAAAATAATGAATACGATGTGAGATTTATTGATTACGGCAAAACATACACCGTATCTAACGATACAGATATAAACGAACGATTGTTGTATTCGTGTACCGATTTGTTTTACTTACTGAAGGAAAACTTCAAAGAATATAAAACCGAGAAAGAAATTGTCCAAGCATGCCTATGCAACCTGTTCAAGAATGACGATTTTACAGAATTGTTGAGTACATTTGAAAAATATTTTGTGTTACATGAAACGATGATATATTTTTTTAAAGAGCTTGAAGAAACGCATAAACAAAAAGGTGAAATCGACGAAATGACAAAAAAATAACGTTTAATGTCCGCATTCAGTTTCGAAATGCCTGTCGAGCTTACACCGTTTGAGGATAGCTGTAAATAATCTGCTTCACATGTTTTTATCATTGACCTCTTTAGCCCCACGGCTTTATAAAGACTACAAATAGAAGCAAAGTCCACACTCGCGTCAAATTTGTGCGGATGAGTCCACGTGATCCGAGTACGCGAATATACACGCGCGGACTACGTGAAGTTCGCCGTCCACGGCCGCCAGACTGCCGGTCTCCACGATGTCGTACAGCGTGCTTCGCCCGCAAGGAAACGCGCTGCCGTAAGGTGTCAGCTTGCATTCCGCCTCCTGCAGCACGACGTGCGCGCAGGACAGCAGCAAGCAGGCGCAATCGTCGACGCCGTTCGCTTGACCGCTATGCCAATCACAGAGATCCTCCGTGCACGCATTCGGGAAATTGTGCGCCGCGGTGCACGCGTCCAGAATATTCGTGAGCGATTCAGACATGCGCTGGCGTCGCGCGCGACCGTTGTGGCACGACGATCGCGCGTAGAGGTTACAGTCCCCTTGTATGCGCAGCGCCACTCCGATCGCCACGATCTCGTCCGTGAGCTGCCCGGTGCACGGGTGAAGCAGCGTATTCGCGAGATGAGGCGAAACGCGTCTCTGCACGGTTTGCCTTCCAGTGCGCGTCAACCACGGATGCTGCACACGATGGCTCATTTCCGCGCCGGGCACGATGATGCGCGCGAAGGCGGGTGTCGTTGAGCGCATCGGCGTAGTCTTTTTTTATTACGAGTCCGTCTGTCGTGAATTTATATAAGCGCGGTAAAAAATGCGGCTTTGTGGCGTACAGAACAATTTAATTTCGTCTTGTGTCGCCCAAAACGTACGGCCGGTTACACCCCTAGGCATTCACCACTGCGGGCCGCGAGTATGGGTCGCGAACGCGGTTGTGCTTACGACCGGATATCTTGAACCAAATCGTCGCCCGGCAGTCGATTGTACGCGAATTCGCCGAGGACACTCGAGTTGCGATCGTCCGCGTAACTCTCGTCGTCGCGGTGGTACACGCGCACCTTGCAATCCGGGTGCGCCCGCAGCATATCCTCCATGACCTGTCACACGCCACGAGCAATATTTATTATCGTATAAAAACGTCGGGTGCCCAAAAAAATGATTGCACGTATCGCGCCTGCTTTAGACGCGCCATGTGCCACCGTCGATCGCTCATAGGCCAGGCGTGCCATTCCACGAAGAGCTTGGTCAATTCGCAAAATAACCCGGACATCAACAGCTTTGGAAGTACAAAGTGCTCTTCGCCTTCCACGTCCATCTTTACCAGGACGATCTGCGCATTTTTGCCGATGCGCAGGCTTTGCAGAAAAGGTACAATGTCCACGGTGGAAACACGCGTCGAGCCGTGTCCGTGGTCGTGCATGGTGCTGGCGGATGTCGCCAGCGGTGGTCTATCGTTTTTGTAAAACGGATCACCGGGACGTTCGTCAACGTCGCGGTATAAAATGGCGTGACCGTCGGAGTAACCTGCGATCATATGTTAGCGTCCGCGTTCCGCAAAGGACAAAAGCTCGTCATTCTTTTTCAATCGTACCTATAGCGGTTTCGGTATAAAAACGAACGCGCCATCCTTGTTCCATGTAAGCTTTTTGAATTTGTTGCAGACGCGCGGTGTGCACTCGATTCGGCTCAAAGCCAAAAGCGCAGATTGAGGAGGTTGGCATCGTTTGACCGAAAGACTCACGAAATTGGTTTACGAACCACGAATTTTTGTACAATGCTGGTTCAAAAAGTTTGCGCACGTTAACACCGTTATTAACGCCGAAGTCGACGTACACGTAGAGGCACGCGGTTAGTTGAGACCCCGAGGTTTCTGACGGTACGCGAGCGCGCCGAATATACATACCGACGAATGCGCACGCAAAACATCCTACAACCGAAAGCAGCCGACGCGCGGTCGCCAACATGATCGTGTACACCAGGAATCGCGGATACCTATATGTATACACACTAAAAGTTTTCAAAATAATACAAACTTTGCATTCTTACGCACATATGATTGCTTAATTTCATGCATTTTTTTTGAGACCAAACACGAGACAAACTGATAAATGATTTTGCACGCAAGTCTTTTAGGTTCTCTACCTAGTAAACTAATGCTTTGCAGAAAGAAAAAATACCTTTAAACTACATATACAAAATAACAACGTAATCCATATATTTGGGGTGAAAAGCGACTTTGTGAAAGTTGCGGCGGGAGTGCGTGAGATTTTGCGATATAAATATGAGTAAGTCACATTACCACATCTACCCACAATTGGACCGTCACACAAAATGCTCAAAAATCAAAGGCACGAAAATCAAAAGCACGAAACTTTTTGGCTTATTTGTTTGCCCTTTGTATGTATCGTATTAACGTACGGTGCACTACTTTTAGCTGCTTTTTGGCCTGAAAAGGATAGCTCGCATCATACAATATCGCCTACGGTGCCAGTCACTGCTTCGCCGGTCACTGCCCCGCCATTTTCACCAACGAGCAGCGGACAACGGAATTACCTCGGAGGCACCTACGGTGGCCTGTCGGAGGAGGAGCAACGGCTGACAGTCTGCAGCGACCGTTGCGAGAACGACGCTGTCGCAGGTCGAGACGCGAACGATTTCCTCGTTTATACACAGGCATCCAATTGTCACTTCTGGATTTCGGGAAATGTCGCGACATTCCCCGTAATCATCCCGATGCCCTTCACGAACCGAATCGCAATGGCACTCCCAGATGCTACATGAAAATATCGACGGCTGCATCTGGAAAATATTCAGGAGGTCTTGCGATGTACACCCAACGATCCTCTGCGACACTGATCCTGCAGTGCACCTCGATACCTTCTCGAATATCGCCCAATGGAATCCTCGTGTGACATCGGGCGTTGACATGCAGGCCATCATTATGAAAGGCTCGGGAAAGAGTTGCGTACGCCAGGTCATTTGGCACGTGGTATCGATAACCAATAAATAGATGTCGCGTGGTACTCTTTTAAATTCCGCCAATAAAGTAGCCGCGATGTAATCAATATATAAAAGTTTCTTCAAAGATGTCATCAGTCGATACAATAATTATATTGTCAATTCGATCTCCGAAAGTCATGACGTGTCCGACCTCGCGTCAATGAGGTCAAACACGCTCGAGAGTTTTCCAGTGTCGGCTTTTGCAGAATCGTGACCGTTTTTGCAAAATCTGTCCGTTTTTGCAGTGGTGAGTGTTCAAATGTCATTTGTTAAATATGCAATTTTAAGAATAACACGGAACGTTTCCCCCGCAGTGTGCCCCTGTCGAGCCAAAACAAGATTACTTCTTAAGATCATGTATTAATCTAAGCAAGAATTTCCTATTGAATATTATCACATATTCCTACTAAGTTTATCGATACGCGCATCACGTAGAATGATACCCGCAATCGCAACTATTGGGGGTTTTAGAAACTCAAAATTCCGTTCGCTATACCCGGATGAACGCGCCAGCCTACAGTGAGATGTATGGTTGACTGACGAGTCTGTCCAATTTATTTCGGAAAGATAACACACACCAGGTGCTATTTTTGCAAACAATTCCCTCACGCGATGCGCATGCTCGCTTGCAAGCGAGCGCGCGAATGAGGGAAGAAATCCTAGCGGAAACGTGGACGCAAATGACATCCGCGTTTCCGCCAGAGCTGTCAGTGCAGTGTCAGATGCTCAAAATATGTTGTATATGCATATGAGATATGCGTGATAAAGCCATGCTGTGCATTATGCGTCGCTGCTGCGCGTGAGTCGAGTCAGCGGACTCGACGAATGACAAAATCATCCACCCCCTCTAACGCGCCGCGTCCAGACTCCTAGAATCTGAACGGATCTTGCGCGCGCAAGAAATATGAGGTTCCTAACATACTTTAGAATGCATATGCAAAGTTACGTTGTGTTTGGTAGACGGGATTATTCCAAACACAACGGTCGCTGAAGAGTGACTTACGGGGCGCTCAGTTCAGCGGTCTTGACAGGCGTAAAATGGGACAGTCGTGAGTCGAGAATGGGGAAGGTCAGTCGAGAATGGGGAAGGTCACGTATGCGTCTGTCGTCTGTCTCCCTTTGAAGATTCTCTCAACAAAATATATAAACGCAAGTCCCGAGGCTGCACACTGTAAATTTCTCCTTCCCCGGGAGCTCCTGAGGAAATCACGCGATATTCTGGGGAATGTTCGAAGAGAGCCTGTTCGACTGACTGTGTGTCATCGTGTGCGTTTGAATCCAAGGGTTAATTTGACATTGAGGCATCTCGGCCAAGTAAATCGAACTGCAGATCGCGAAAATGATGCAGATAGGATTCGTCAGGGATGGAACCAACATCTCGGTTGGTCCCCTGCAAGTTCAGGGATGCGCCCGCTCACATCCTGCGAGACTTATCCCTGAACGTCCAGGACTCGCTCGCGCGCGCATCGCACAATCGAGAAGTGACAATTGGATGCATGTGTATCGACGAGGCGGACCCGCACTCGATACTATTCCAGACGCCGATCGCGATCGACGTGACGAATGCCTCGGCTATCCTCCGCACCGGACAGAACGTGAGCGTAACCAAGATTTACGTCGACACGTACGCCCAACGAGTGGGCTGGAAGAGCGAAACCTGGCTACAGTATCTGGACATCGCTTATCCGTTGCAGCTGGTTTTTCTCACAGCGGCAGGGCAATACAACGTCGCGTACGTCGCGTACTATCATTTGTACCAGACGCCCAAGAGTTACACGGTGGTAGCCAAACGCGTGGACGAATCTCCGTACGGCAAAACCTACACCGACTACTACGAATCCACTCGGATGGTATGCTTCTGCGCGTGCGACCCCAGCTTTTGTGATCGTCCGCCGTCGCCGCCGCCTCTGCCGCCTTTACCGCCTCCGCCGCCTTCGCCGCCTCCGTATACGGGCACCTGCCAAGATTACATCTCGGATCACCCCTACGGCAACATCACCGGCGCTACGCTGTATTGTCATCTTGTGCGACCGGATTTGAGACACGCCGACTGCATGTGCCGGCTCTGCGGCTTGACAGACTTTGACGGTGTTTCGTGCGTGTCGCCTCCGCCTCCATCGTCTCCGCCGCCGCCGCCCCCGCTTCCTTCGCCTCCGCCTCCATCGCCTCCGCCCCCATCGCCCCCGCCACCGCCGCCATCGCTGCCACCGCCGTCGCCCCCCGCTACCATCGCCCCCACCACGCCTTCACCTCCGCCTCCGCCGTCGCCCCCACCGCTACCTTCGCCTCCGCCTCCGCCCTCACCTCTACCACCGCCCTCGCCCCCGCCTTCACCCTCGCCACCGCCCTCGGCCTCGCCTCCGCTTCCGCCTTCGCCACCACCTCCGCCTTTACCTCCACCTTCGCCTTCGCCTCCGCCGTCGCCGTCGCCTCCGCCGCCATCTTCCCCACCGCCACCGTCCCCCACGCCCCCTCGCCTCCGTTACCGTCGCCGCCACCGCCCTCGCCACCGCCGCTGTCGCCCCCGCCCCCTCACCCCCGCCGCCCTCGCCCCCGCCGCCCTCGCCCCCGCCGCCCGCCCCACCGCCGTATCCACCTCCTCCCCCCAATATGGTCACCGGAGGCAGTTACGGCTGTTACGATAGTCGAAACTCGATGACGCAAACTTGCGCCACGGACACCGCGTACGCGCGCGAGATGTGGGTGAGTTCGGGTTCCATTATCGACAGTTTGTCTTTCAGGTGCACCGACGGCACCGACCTGTACATCGGCCAGAAAACCGATCGAGACTGCAAGGCGTACGATAATACCGGCACATATTCTTACGATACACCGTTTGGGGTGAACCTGAACGTATTGACGTACACGCACGGCGAAACATGCGACGATGACTTTAAGTTTGCCCTTATGACGCAACACAAATACTGCACCTCGGGTAGATGCCGCGCGGAAGACAATCGTAACTGTTTTCCCCTAGACCCGCAATACATAAGCTGTCCCGAGTCGTACGCGCCGGTAGGCTTTACACACGTCAAGCGCAGAAAGGGTATACTTATAGGATTCAGCGTTTTGTGCAAGCATCACGATTTTTTGCAGCCCTAGTTTAGTGGGCTCTCTTATGCATACGTCAAATAGATAATTCTACGCAAATGTCGTTTACTACCGAAAATAACTATTTAAGTTATTGCGTACTGAAATCATGTCTACCATTTGTAAGCATTGTCGTCAATTTGACCTAGGCCATTTGACGCGACGCTCTTCGCCGTAACCTCGATCTTCTTTGCGGGAATTGATTTCAATTATGTTCCCGCGCAACACGCGCACATTTTCCTTGGACGAATCCAATTCCCCTTTCAGTTTTTCCAGTTCCGACTCAAGATCTCTGATTTTGCTATTCTTGCCGGCGATATCCTTGCGTATGTTCGTGTTTATCTTCAACAATTTGTCATTTTCGACTTTTCTAATTTCCGAAGTACGACTTAGCTCGTCGCACTTCTGCTTCGTCACACGAAGTTCGTGAAAGTAATCTTCGGTGCTGTTCTTATAAATCTTCAGGTCGCGCAGCTCACCACTCATGTTCAAGACGTCCTGCTCCAGCTCCTTGACCCGGTCGCAAGCCTCATCGCGCTCCGCGCAGACTTTGCGCTGCGACGACTCTAGAAAGCCTTGCACAAGCCACTGCGCGTCGGCCCCACAGAGTCCGTCGCACAAGATATCTACCCAGCAATCGCGAGTGTCTCGCAGCGATCGCTCGGTCAAGGTCAACGTTTTGCCTATCACCGACGCGCATTCGCCGTTATCCACGTGCTGCAGAAGCTCCAACATGCTGCGTTTGCGCGTGTCCGTGCAAAGAGGGCACGTATAGGTTTTTTGCTCGATGCACAAATCCTTCATGCCGATCACGGGCTGCACGGAAACGCTCAGTAAGCGGGAATTGCATATCCCGCAAACCATATCTCTTTTGCGCATTTCGTGATCGCATTTTTCACATACCGCATGTCCCTTGCTACAGTTTTGACGCAACAGATCGTGAGATCTACAGACGTAACACTCCAACGCATCTTTGAGTGTTTTTGCGTGCTCTGGCAATTCTGAGTGCAAGGCAGACGTTGCATCGCACGAAGCCTTGAAATGCCATTTGCGCGACGAAAATTTTGGTAACGGGTAAAAAAACGTGTTCGGACTGCTATCGCGTGCATTTTCAATTTGTCGCCGCAGCGCATTTAACAGATAGGCGGGGGCGTGGCATGCTGTGCTAGCGGTGTGGGTGTTGCTGCTGCTCATTATGAAAATGATTTCTGCTTGTCTAGTTTGCACCTAAATAGACCGTTTCAACAGGGCAGACATCGTATCGATCGCAAGCGATGACCCCTTATTCCCAGTGCTATGTATGACGCCTAAGGCCCATAAGGTTATGAGGACACTGGTATCAGGTGGGCAAACTATACAGGGTATAAAATAAATAAATAAATAAATAAATAAATTTTACAACCTTTTCAGGTTGTGTGGCTGTTTTTATAGAGGGAGCCTAGCCCTCTGTAACGATACAGGGTACTATATGTTACCACCACGTCACGTGGGCTTGTGGTGCAAGCTAAGGCAAAAGTGTCGCAGTAAAAGTAACATGATGATATACGACTAAGCATACAGGTTTATCCATATACTTCTTATAGCCATTACAGCCTTTATTCTTAGGCTACTACAAACGAATGAGTTTCCTTCAATGGCCCGACGCTCGGAACCGAACAATAAAAGATAAAACCCTTTCACCACAAGTAAACACAAACTGTGTACTGACAAAATTATGTCTACTTAAGCGACAATTCGCTGCTGTCAGGAGGTGGAACGGGTTGCACTGTATCGACCATAAACTTCGGGATGCCGGCTCCAAAATACGCTTTGGTGTTATACTGCCATACGCGCGTCTCCTGCAGACGAAGGTATTCTTCCGTCAACAAAAGTTGATTGGCGGTGGCCTGCTGCTCCACCGCGTACCGCTCGGAGTCGGCCGCCAGCTTTTGCTCGTAGGCCTTGGTCTCAGCTTGAACACGTTTCTGCTGCGACTCCGTGTCGGTCTGGATGCGCATCTCTTCCGCTTTTCGCTCAGCCGCCGACACCAGACGCTTACGTTCTGTTTCCAGCTCCTGCGTCACCACCTCATGCGTGCGTTCGGCCACCAAAGCCGCGGTGCGCTGCTCCTCCATGGCTTCGTAATTTAGCTGGATGGACTGCGGCACCACGGGCTTGGTCATGCGAACCGCCATAATCTGCACACCTTTCACATGTTCGTTAAGCTCGGACTGCAGCGCAAGCTGAAGCAGCTCGTCCAAAGTGGCAAAATCGTCCACATACACCTGCCTCAACGTTTTGTTCGAGCAGAACTGGTTGATCTCGTGGTGCACCTTGTCGTGTATCCAAATTTGGTCGTAGTCCACGCCATAGGTCTTTACCACCCTGAGCGCATGCTCCACGTTTAAGGTATTCACAACCTCCACACGCTCGAATTCGGACATGATTCCGTCCTTAGTACCGCAGGGCACCTTGCGGATCACGTCCGTCTGCAAGCGGACGTTTACGTTCACCATGCGCGTAAGGTAGGGCAAGTGCAGATAAAGACCAGGTCCTACCGCGGTGTCCAACAACCGACCTCCGCGAAAGTAGAGTCCCACATGCCCCTCTTCCACCTGAAACAAAAAGGAATGGGCGCATACGTAGAACAAGATGTGAAACGCAAAACGCAATTGCAACTTTCCAACGTGCGAAGCAGCCATCTTTGACGCGAAAGGTAAGCTAGAAAATGACGTTGGCCAGTTGCGAAAGCTATTTTTATTCACCGGTCGATATAAAACCACGTCCCCAACAAAATGACGATAAGATCGCACGCGATATCTCATCTACGATTTGTGCGCGAATCGTCGTACGATTCGATTTGATCCAACGTATCGCATAAATTCGGTGAGGTCTATTTCTGCATTGTCATCGTCAAGCAACTTGAACAAAGCACTCCTAAGCTGAAAAGCAGGACCAAAACTATTCCATTTTCTGTATCTTCAAGATGGAGCATGGTGAAGTCGAGAAAGTTTTAAAAGTAGAAGGGCTGCTAATCAAAGTAGTTCATTCGCTAGAAATGGTGGAAGAGTTTTCTTCCTTACTTTTGCCAAATGATATAGTTTCCCTTGCGTGGTTGAACAAGCCTTCTATAAAATATTACCTGGAAAATTTTTCAGAAGAGCTCAAGGAAATTACGAAGGGAAGAGTTGAGGCTGCGCAGCTTGGTGAAAGAGTCGCAGAAAACGACATGTTGCAGGAGGCAGGGGAAGAATACTGTAAGAATGCTTGTACACCGCTAGGTCATTTTGCGACCTTGTGTTACAACGCAGAGGTTATTCGCCGCATAGATACTATGAACCGAATAGCGAATGGCGTGGCCACTGCGTTTTCTCGTTTTGACGAACTTGCGCTGCAGATCGAAAATATTCTGCGAGAACGTTATAAGCAATCTGTTTTCGCTATGTTACCAGAAAGGATAGTTTGGACATTGTCGGGCGTAGAATTCACCGGCAGATCGACGTTTACCGACGTTGTATTCACTAGCTATCACCAAAAGCAAAAAAATAAACTCCGTGAGAAACTGCGATTGAAGATATTTCAAGCGTTCTTCGAGAATATTAGTATAAACAGCCCGATACAAGAAACAGCTATTCTATATTTCTTCGCTGACGTGCTCTGGATAAGTCTGGACGACACAAGCGGCATATTTTATTTGAAGACCGAATGGTTTTTCAAAATATTGCACCAAGGTGTGTGGGCACCTGTTTTTTTTGCGGCGTTTTAAGTTTTCTTTTTGTTTTGTAAGAAAGATTAAAGATTGTGCTGTTTTTTGCAGTCATGTCACAAGCACCATTTTTGAAAAAAATTTGTGGCTATTTATTTCGTCGGAAGATTTACTCGTTTGTAAATGTGGTACCAATACTTTTTCCGCAACTGCTAAGTTTGGGTCCACTCTCATACAGTTTGGCAGATGATTTACTACCAGAGCTTATGGACTATAAATATTATAATGAGTTCATTCTAAAGTTCGGAATACAAGAATATTGGAAGAAAGTCCAAGACACTTCCATACCGTTGCTGCGAGGCAACCTAACAAATCTGTGGCCAGGAGAGTGGAACGACGTGTGTTTAAGACTGCGTGAAATTTCTGAATATAGGAAGCATGATCTGGTAGGATGGTTTCAGGAGCTGACTGACGCTGGTACCAAAGAGCAAAAGACGGACTACCTCAACGAACGGTTGCAATTGTTTATACTTCACACTGAATACGTTATTGATCGAGTGTTTAAGAGCCAGGTAGAAAACGATCCCGATTTGATGCAACTCTTCTGGACGTGTTTGGAGCGGTGGGAAGAGATGCAACCGTCTGATCACCTGCCACCCGCACTGTTGTGTGCACGCTACTGCTACAGTCGAATCGATTTTACAAAAGAAGTTTTGAAACCACCTAAAATACAGAGGGACACAAGCGACTATATCTACACTGCTTTACGTGACATGTTTATCATTGGTACCAGTGTTCCGCAAGAGGCGTTTCAAAACCTCTTGCCATTCACAAAAAATTTTCTCGAAATCTTTGACCACTGCGCCAAGGTTATTGGACGTCCATATTTTGAATCGTACAGCCGTAGTCTCAAATACTGTGAGCAAATAGATGAGTTTTTATTGAAGAGAATCGATGACGTTTTGATCCACCTTTAAATGTGCATCTATTTATGTGCATGAAACAACCATAGCGAGACTGAAGTTTTTGATACCCTGTAACCTCGTTTACAATTTAAACTAGCTATGCTTGTATTGAATCGCTTGCCCTTTTACCTGACTAGTAACTTTAGATTTTTTCAGCACCATACCGTACAGCCTTGCGTGTGAAATATATTGCCCGCTGCGTTTGCCGATACGGCGAAGCCTTGTTGTTGAGCGGTCACTGTGCGCTGTCGCCGCACCTGAATGTACCCTGAAGTACCTCGCGCAGCATGACCAGTAGACGGGCCGGCTGCAAGTGGCCGCCGGTCGCAAACGAAGAGGAGCTATCGAGCCAGAGGCCCTTATATTTTGCCCCAACCTGGTGTGCAATATGGTAAAACATGGCCAAAAGCGGTCCGGGGTCCGGCGGAAGAAGCTCCAGCAAGGTTTGCTCGGGGCCGAGCCACAGGGCGTTGCCGAGACCGCCCCCGTGAACCGCCACCACGACTTTGGCCGCACGGAATAAGCGCAGCTGCGAGGCGAAAGGGGTGTGCAGCATGTTGATCGCCAGCATAGGGTTGTCCGGGAACTCGGCCTTAACACGCGCCCAGATTTGGCCCATGTTGTGCACGCAACGCCGACAGGGGAGCTGCACGAACTTCGCACCGTCCGGCGCCGGGTTCGTTCGGAGCACAAACAGAATGAGTCCCGGTAGCATGTCGCGCTCGAGTACCGTGCCTACGGGCACGGCGTGTGATCTCCACGTATCGGTGTGGTTGGAGATACCGCGGAGTGTGACCGGAGAGGAGTGGCGGTCGAGATGGGAGAGCACGTGATCGCGCAGCCCCGAAAGGACCGAGGACTCCTCCGTGCACCGATTGGTATTCCAAGTCTCGCACGCTTGGTTGAAACGGCTAATGAAGGGCACCACGGAGCCGTATTTGATACCGCTCTTCTGGCCCCACGTGTAGCTCATGTACGGGTTCATACTAAAGACGACTTGCCGGGTCTGCACAACCTCCGTCGACTTTGCACCAGCGATCATAGGTTCGTACACCGGACTCACATTTCCGGCGGATTCGAGTGGCCGAACCGACACTCGATCGGCGAGCGCTTGGTAGACCATAAAGAAAGGAGCACCAGGTTTCTACCCGCTCGCGCCCGAGCTGAGCACGATGCTCATGTCCCGTGCAATATGCCCCATCGCTTGGCCTACGCCGTAGATATTGGCCACGTCGGCGATGCAGTGCGCGGGGTTAAACGGCGCGTCGCACTCGTTGTGGCTTGCGAACGTGATACCCGTCTCCACGATCGTCGGTGAAGGTGGGTCGTCATCAACGACGATCTCGAGATCGGGCCAACCATGGTTTACGAGAGGGCCAAATCGATCGAGGTTTTTAAAGTTTTGCGGATCATGCCTCTCGGTAAATCTGCAGTAGGCTGTCCACGCGAGTTTTTTGGCCTCCACGTTATCTGGTAAGACGTATACGTTACTGGCGTTGAAAAACATATACATCCCGACCTTGTTGCGGGCGCAATCGATGCGTGAGTGTCCATCGCAAATCGTCACGCGTTGCGAGATCATGTAGGTGTAAATCCCCAAGCTCAGATTATCAATTCCGCAACCTGCCGGCTGTCTGCGCAGAGACCAGCCGACGGGGCCGTTCGAGGTCGCCCTTTCGTACCTACCCGTATTCGATAAGCGTAGAGTACGCGTTGGTCTTGCGTTGTAACTTTTGGGGTGCCATAGAGGACAGATAAGAGTGGCGTCTGAACCATACGTAGAGCCGAACGAGAGCAGCCAGATGTGCAATAATTTGTACAAAATTGGTACAAAAATATGCGAACCCCGCATCGTGCAGGATAGATTAAACGACTTTGTCGTAAAATTTGGACACTTCTTATGACGCGCGAGGTCCGCCAACGATACACCGTTCACGACAAGGTAAAGAGGATACATTGATCCACATCTGGTCCACTACGCCTAAGTCATCGATGTATATGTTCTGAATTTGAAAATTGATATCAGCTCGGCGGCGCCTACAACCAACCCTTGGCCAAAACTCTTTGAAAGTAAGGTTGGCTGAACTTTGCTGAAAGTGTTTTTTCATCTCTTCCCAAAAACGTCCCTGCAAGTTTGTAACATCACTTGCAACGTACCGTGCGCTTAAATAAAAAATGGCATGGCAAAAATTAGTGTCAAATTTGTGCTCAACCAGGTTTTCGATTCTCACCGCATCCTCGGACAATATTTTATAGTTTACAATAACTTTGCCGCTTGACGTTGCTAGTATCACTGGAGTAATGTACGAAGTATTTCGTGCCGCATCACACGCGACAGGACGCACTGTGAAAGTAAAACCTACGCACAAGAGTACGACACGTGTGAAAGTAGAAATCATAAAAATCACAACTGGAGCGTATATTAGCCCATCGTGTGTGTTGATTCAATACCGCATATATGCTGACCGGCACAAACCCACCTCTTCGATACTTCAGTAAATTATATCTTTATTTTAAAAGTCAGCAATGCCAGGTTAGATGTATCTATATGGTGTTTGTTGTTTTCAAAATGATTTTTATATCCAAGCATTAGTGTACCGCGTGCGGCCAGATAAGCGAAGGTCGCGTAGCTGTCGGTGATGATCAGTCTCATCAATTGAAAAAAGTGTTTTTTTTCTATGTATATATATGTAAACTTTAAGCATTGATAAAATTTTACACGTATGTAATCGCACGAAATGTCGATGCATACACTTATATACCAGATCACAATGGCTTACGTGGTAATGGTGATTGATTACGTCCACAGCAAAACTATTTACCATAATATGAGTTCAGCGCTACGTATGCGGCTACCGAGTGGTGTTGTGAACAAAGGTGTAACACGACATTTTCCCATTTGCGATTGGGACGACGAAATTAAGAGACAGTGCGCAATTTATCGTAGAGCTGATAGAGTGATGTGGAATTATTACAGGCATGCGCAAAGAGTACGCAAGACGGATTTCTTGTCCGCGAGTGTTATACTTACGCGAATGAGTTACAACGTGAGTATTAATGTGCATCTGATGCCAAAATGGTGGCTCGGAGACGTGTCCATTATACGATGTCCGGTCGGATGCACAATGGTCACGCAAAAAGCTGTGAGAACGGACATAACAATGCATTACTTAAACGTCCTAAAACATCATCACGATCATACATCGAAACATGCGCTGGTGTCTCTGGAGGGTTGCTACGGCGAAAGGTGCCAAAATGACCCCGACAATTTAAAACGCACAGATATACTTTTAAGTTTTGATCCTCGTGCTGACTTTTTTACGTTATACGATGCAAATATTAAATTACATAATACGATGATTCAAGAAAAAGGGAAAGCCGCAAAAAATAATAGTCGCATCACGTCGGCTTTGCATATAAGCAATTGCCACAAATTTAGAATACACGTTATCCAACGATTGATCGACAGCGGTTTCGATTTTTTTAATTACGGACGGTGTAACATACCCAGAGTTAAAAAAGTTTACAGCAAGTGCACGCAAGAGAAATATGCGTGTAAGCTTATGGAAATGCGTCAATACGATGTTGCGGTGGTTATTGAAAATACGAAAAAGAAAAAGAAAAAGAAAAAACCACGCCCGTCGGGCGTATGAGTAAATTGATTTCCCCGGCCCTACTCTGGGCCGGACCGCCACGAGTGGCGGCCATGTTGGGACAATTTATAATGGGTGGTTCTTGTCTTTCTCCTCCTCTTGTTTTTCTTGTCTGAGTTTTCTGTATAGCTGGTAGGTGTTGTGTGCATAGTTTACTGTCAGGTCGTGTATTCTCTGTAGTGCCTGTGTGGCCTCTTTTCTGTTGAGTCCAAGTTGCTCGAGTATGTCTTGGTTGTGTTTGTACACCGTGCCTGTTCTGCCCACCGCAAACACATGAAGTTTGGCACGGAATCCGTGCCTGCGTAGCAATTGTAGCAGCGGTCCGTATTTCTTGTATTTTTCCAGGAGTTTGGGTCCCCATTTTTCGTCATCGGTGTGGGCCACTTCAATGAGGTGTAGGTTTCTTACCCTTGCTGGTGCTTCCTGTTGTGTGCATTCCCATCCGTCCTCCAGGTCTTCTAGACCCTCTATCATGACTATGTCTACAAAACTCGGTATTGTGTCGGGCCCATCGTTTCTGCCTGGGTTGTCCTTCCCGTCGTGTCTGCATTGCCCCCTGGTGAGTATGTAATTTGGGAGTACCCTTGGCTTAATCCCTGGGTCCCTCTTTTTTCCAGTGTAGGCTAGTACTTTGCATCCCCCTTTCCTATGGTGGTCAAGTATGTGTTTTAGCTCATCTGCGTGGGCATCTGCCCTGTCCGTGAACATCCCTCGCATTTGTGGGTTGTTGCATCCACCTAGGGCATGCCCTACCCTCATGAGGAAGCCCTTTGCGTAGTCCACCCCTTTGTGTCCGCATCCTTCCAGGGTGCACTTCCCGTTCCCTCCGGCTGAGTTTTTCGCCGTCTCATAGTCTTGTGCTGGCAGTATTCTCAGTCTGCATTTGAGTATTGTTTTTCGTACCGCAAATGTGGCTCTTTTCCAGAAGCCGTTCGCTACTTTGTGTAGTGGCGTGTCTCCTTTGAGGTGCTTCATTGTTTCGTTCAGCCAGCTGTCCGTGGTCCCGCCCTCCTGAACCGAGGGGGCGTTCCTTTTTTCCGTTCTGCTGTGTGCCATATCGTGTTTTCGCTGTTTCCATCTTGTTCTGGGCATCGGGTCCTCCATTACTGCATGGACTCTGGACTCCTCTGTGACACGGTCATGGTGAGCTTGTCTTTCTTTTGTCGGCTCCCCTTGTGGCTCTTCCCGCTGCTCAATGAGTTCATTTAGCATGTCAAAAATTTCATCGTCATTTTGTACCTCTTGGGTCACTTCTAGTTTCTCCGCGAGCTCGTTGAGTTCCTCAAATATTTCCTCCCCTTCGGAGGGTGGGGGTGGTGTCCCTGCGGGTTCGGGTTCGTCTCCTCTGGTGGGGTCCCCTTTGCCCTCTGTTTCTTGGTATTCTTGGTGCTCCTGCACCTCCCGCATAAGGAGCATCTCCTCTTCCTCCGTTTGTTCCATCATGGCTTTTATTTGCCTGTCTTCTTCGTCCCGGGTCTGGTTGGCTTGCTGCTGCCGGTTGGGTACCGGGTCCCGTATTGTCGTTTGTTCCTCTTCAGTTTGTTGCGCTTGGTCATGGTGCGCCTCCCATCTGAAGCTGCGCTCAGTTTTCAGTTGGTGGGTCCAGGTTGAGGGTTCTCCCTGGAGGTCGGTCATTTTTGCTGAGAGTCTACTGTTTTCTTGGGCTTGCCGTTCACGGAGTAGTGTGGTTACGTACTTTTGTACCGCGAGTTTTCCTTTTAGCTCTCTGCTGTTCGAGTCCTCGTCTGGTATCATGGGTTTGACTTTTATTGTCTCGTTATTATCCCACGCTTCCGTGAGGGTTCCTGTAGTACAGGCTTGTTTGGCTGCCTCGTCGGCTTTTTCGTTCCCCACAATTCCCGTGTGTGCCTTGACTTTTAGCAGTGAGACAGTGTGTCCTGCTGCTACTAGTGCCTCAATGTTGACCAGTATGGCATACAGGAGGTCTCTTTGCTGGTGGTGTTCCATGTTGTGGGGTTTCGTTCTCATGCTCTCCAGTTGTCTAATGGAGTTGGCACTGTCCGTGCAAATGGTGAGTCCGTTGCCACTTGGTGGTGGCGGGAGCGTCACCGCTTTTTGTATGGCGAGAAGTTCCGCTCTGTTCCCCTCTTGGTCTTCGCCTTCCCATCGAATCATGTGGGCCTCCCCTTCCCCGGTCCTGGGGTCCCATACCGCAGCTCCTGAGGCCCATTCTTTGCCTCCTTCTTCTGTTTCTATTTCTCTTTTTCTCCCGTCCGTGTAAAGGTACGAGGTTGCCTTGTGTGCCCTTAGAGGGGAGGGGTATGTCAATTGGGTTGGTGTGTTCCTCGGGGCTTGGTTCCTGGGGTCCTCTGCTTGGTCTCTTGTCAATTCCCATCTCCTTCCTTGGGCTCCCGGTTCGTGTTCGGGCCAGAAGTCCGTGGGGTATCTGACAACTTTTGACCTCGCTACTTTGTCCCATATCGTTTGGGCGTCATTCTGTCTTGTAAGCCTGGTGTGTAAGGTGTTGGCTTCCACCACCTGTTGTACTGTGGGGGGGTGTATGTTCCATTTGCCTCCTCTGCTTCCGGGGAAGAGTTCCCATTTGGCTGGTCCTTCTTCCACGTGGAGGTGGCTGTCCTCCCACCAAGTTTCCACTTCCGCTTGTACGTTGCAGCACTGGGGGCAGAGGTCGTTCCTCAAATGTGGCCCTGTGCTGCACATTCTTCCCATTGCATTCGTCATGTCCTTTGTCTTAATTTCCGGGAGTTCGTATCGCTGCCATGGTCTTGTGTCCACCACACAGTCTACACTGGGGGTGTGTACTTCTTGGTTTGGTTCATTCGCATCGTGTAGGTTTGCCTCCCTCATCGGCTGTTTGACAGCTGAGGTGGTGCGGACCTTACTTTGCGGGCAGGTTGTGAGTGCCCTCCTTATACAGTCTGCGGCAGTGTCTGGGTCCCCGCAGTGTGCTTGCCATCCTTCTTTGTTGGCCACTATCAGCACCCGGAGGTTCCAGTTGCATTGTTTCGCTTGTTGGTGGGTGGCACCCATCCAGTGGTCAGGGGGTAGAAATGTGAACTTGCCTTGTGGTATTTCCAATAGTTCGTGTATTAGGTGCCCTGCGTGTGCATTGTAGAGCTTCCTGTACGGGGTTTTCTCATATGTCGGGTACACCCCGACCCCGAACACCGGTTCTTGTGTGGTGGTGGCCGCTATGGCAAAGTCCAGTGCCTTTTTGAGGTCCTGTGGCGTGTATTCTGGGTTGAACTGGTAGGCTCCCAGTTTCATCCAATTTGCTGTCCAGGCCGATCCTCTGGCCCCGAACACCTTGTCTCTGTCATACTTGGCGTAATACGTTGTGGTGTTGTGGTGGACATTGAGGGGTGAGGCGAACAGTTCGGTGGTAATTCCGAATGCCTGTTGTAGTGCCCTTTGCATCTGGGCAGGGAATGTCCAATGGTTTTGCAGGTTCTTTTTCCGTTCTTCCTTTTCTTCTTTGCTTGAGTACCTAATGAGGAGGTGCCCTATTTCCTCCTCGAACGTGGAGACCTGTATTTTGTGGTCCTCCCACATTTCGGTGCGTAGTGTACTCTGGTGTGGGGTTTGGTGGTGTGTGGTACCCACTGCCTGGGTGTACCTTTCGTGTAGTCTGAGAAGCTTTTCTTTCGTGAGGGTGCCTATGTATTTCCCATTCCTGTGGTAGCTGTGGGCGAGTTCCCCCTCCAGTCGTATCTGGCAGTGGTGCCCTCTGTTGTCCACAATGTCTTGTTCTGGGTTGGTTTCTGTCGGGTCCAGTGTTAGGTTCTCTGCATGTAGTGTGGGCCAGGCCTGCCCCAGGTGCGGCCTCCCGGCCAGTATTTCTTTGAGGCCTGTGGGGTGGGTCACCTGGGAGCCCCTTGCTCGCAGTCTTCTATTCAGGGTTAGGAAGGTGGTCGCGCTTTGGCCCCTTCGTTTGGCTAGTTTCAGGTAGTCGGTTATGGTCTCCCTTGTACTCCAAGAGTAGGAGTCATCCCCCTCTGAGTGTCTCCACTGGGTTCTGTACTGCGTCACTAGGGAGTGTGGGTCTGTTGGGTCAACGAGTAGGGTCCTCATTGCCACAATCTCTTTCGGCTTGTCAATCGTTCGGCCTTTCTCGAAGCCTGTCTCAAGCTTTTCGGCCATGGGGTCTATTTCATCTATCCATTTGGTTTGTGAGCGTGTGTGGAGGGGCTGGGGTTCTTCCTCTTCCTCCCCCGGTGTCGGGCCGGTATTCTCCGTTTCGTTAATCCTTGTAAGCGGGTGCAGGGAGAGTTGCCTGTGAATCTCTTCCCTGGGGACCAGTCTCGCCTCCCATTCCGTCATTTTTGCTCTCAGCTGCTCCGAGTCGAGGCGTGGGAGGTTAGTTCGTATTGCGTGGGAGTCCAGCGGTCCCTCCCTGGGCATGTTCCTGTATTGTTGCTTCAGTCGTCTGTTTGTAGGACTGTCATAGAAGTCCCCCGGTTTCGCTATGTCCCTCGGTTGGGCTTCACATAGGTATGGGTATAGGTGTGCCAGGCCTTTTGCTATGGCGCTGCGGTCTGTGTTGAGGGTTGCATCTGTGCATTGTTCTCTGACATTCACCTGGCTAATCGCATGTTGGCCATCTCGGGTAGTGAGGAGCGCTAGGTCCGGGAAGTGTGCAAAAAGTTTGAGGCACGTTGTGAAATTTATCGCAGTTGGCGTGTCCTTGGGTATTGTGACCCTGGCAGTTTGGTCTGTGCACATTGCCTGCCAGTCTGGAGGCGTCGGTATGTCTCCATCAATTATTTTGCCTGCTTTCGTATTTCTTGTTGTTCCCTCCATTTCTTTGTCGGACTTCCTTCTGGTCGCCCCTTCTAGCTGTTCCATTATCTTTGGTATTGGGGTTTGGAGTTGTCTGAGCATCCCCTCCGTCCCCTGGGGCGTAATGTTGTATCTGAGTAGGGCATTGAGTTTCCTCAGCGTGTTGTGTTTTGTTTGGTGCCCCCCCAGAGTTTGTCGAGGTCTGTACAGTTCCTGCGTGTGGTGCTGTGGTATTCTACCAGTCCTCTAGTGGACCTGCTGACATGGGACATTCTGAGTCTCGACTTCAGGTTTATTTGCCTCCAAGCCGGGCCCCGTACCGTCCCCTTGTCTTCTTCGCTGTGCATGGCCTCCAGTAGTCCGCTCCAAATCGACTGGGCGTAGACTGCCTGGAGTGGCACCATTCCCAAGCCGTACTTTTCCTTTTCCTGTGTGGTGAAAATGTTTGGCGTTCCGTTGCGGGGCAGGCCTTGTATATTTTTCGTGGCCCCCCCTATTATTTTGTTGAATTCGTCTATTTCGCCTGCTGTGTACAGCCCTAGGTGCAATCCATATCTGAATTTCCCCAGTATTGCGGAGTGAAGGGAGTATTCCTTTTGGTCAGGTGTCAGAGGGGAGCGCAGTAGAGCTTGTATTCTGTGGTTCATCTCTTCCTTAGCGGCCTCTTTTTCCTTGTCCCACCTGCCTGTGAATGCAAGTAGTACTCCCAGGTATTTGTACGTGTCGTCTGGCTTGAGTACTTTGAAGTGGCTTAGCTTGCCGTCCAGTCCCAGCATTTTGAGGTCTTTGTGGAGTTGTTCAGGTATGGAGACCCCATTTTTTATGCCGGTTATGGCTGACTTGGTGAGGTTAATTCGGAGTTCGCTCCACTGTGAGAATGCCTGCAGTTTGTGTAGCTGAGCTCTCATGTGGTGAATCGTAGGGCACAGTATGAGTAGGTCGTCGACGAACGCCCCTGCTGTCGTCCTGAGGGGGCCTAGCCTTTCTTGTTCTGCTGCATACTTGTGTTGGTACCCATGCTCTCCCACTTCAAGCCATCTTAAAAGCGGTTCCTGGTATATTATGAAAAGGAGGGGACTCATGCTGTCTCCCTGGAGGAGTCCTCTTTGCACCTGTACAGTTTTGTGTGAGGTTTCCCCTCCTACTCTGGTGTTCATGGAGATTGTGTCATGGCTTTGTGTACCTAGGACATCCCGCACCACCTGTGTGAGTTCGTCGGGAATTCCAAGGTACTGCATCGTTTGGAGTAGTTTGTCGTGGTCCACTGAGCCGTACGCGTTTTCGAAGTCTACATACAGGCCATGTAGTTCTCGTCCTGAGACGTTTGCATCCTCAATCGCGTTGGTTACTCTGGTGAGTTGTCGAAGCGTGTTCCTTTTTTCCCTTGAGCCTTCCTGAGCCTGGGCTAGTATTCCTTGCGTTTCGCAGAACGTGGAGAGCATGCTTGCTATCTGTGAGGTGTACAGCTTGAATACCCCTTCGAGCAGGGCTATGGGTCGGTAATTTTGCTGTAGGGTGACATCCCCTTTCTTGTGGTGGAAGCAGAATGTTCCTTTTTTCCAGGTGAGAGGGACATGCTTGCTGTTCCACATTTCCAGCATGAGTGCGTGTAGTGCATCATGGAAGTCCTCTGGCATGTACTTAAGAATTTCGTTCGGGGTCCTGGTGGGGCCTGGTGCTTTGTTGTTGTTTAGGGTGTGTACCGCTTTGCTGTAGCCCTGTCGACTTATCGTGAGGTCCAGCCCACTGGGGTCTGGTCTTGGCAACTTTATGAGGCGCTCCCTGTGAGCTGGGTCTTCCCATGGTGGAGGTTTCGAGTCGGGTGGACTTCGGTGCTCCATCCTGTATGGTGCCGAGTGGGCCATGTGGTCTGCTAGTGCGTTAGCGATGTTCCCGTGGCCTACAGCCAGGCTGCCCTCTCTGTCCTGTAGAGCCTGTATGTTCGCCGTGGGGGCATGGCCTGTTTCTTGTGCCTTGGTATATATCCTTTTGTGGTATCTTTTTTGGTTGTTCCAGTATTCCTTTACTGTTTTGTTGTTGTGTCTTTGCTTGGCTTGTTGCCAGTGCTGCTTTACTACCTTGTGCGCTGCCGACCTTTCTTTTTTGGCCTCCTCAGTAAGCCACGACACCCACTCTTTTGCATCTGCATTGTCCCTGTCCGTTGGGCCTTTCATTTCTCCCTCTTTCAGGCTTCTGAGGGTTGAGTGTTCCGTGTGCGGGTTTCGTAGGTGTCGTTTGGTTTGCTTGTGCTCCCGCATCTTGAGTATTGCGGCGTCCCTTTCCTTTCTGTCCTTTTTGCTCATCAGCAGGTCTTTTCCCACTCGGTTGGAGGTGCCTCCAATTATAGTAGTTGGCAGTTCGTCGTCCTGTAGCGCATATTTATTCGCCTCGGTGAGTATGTTTAGTACTGTTTCCCCTGCTCTGTCTATGGTGGCGTGTGCCACTTGCCTGTTGTCCTCCTCCCTGCATTGTGTGGCCATCTCTGTTATGCGTTTCAGTTCAGCGGTTCTGGCATAGTCGTGTGTCCTGAGGAGGACGCCTTGGAGTGTTTCCCTGTGTGTTTTGTTCAGGGGCGTGTCCAGCTTTACATGCCCTGGTTGGGGGTCGCGGTCCACATATGGTTCGTGGGTGCCTATGCTGTCCAACTGGAGGGTTGCTAGGCTCACCATCTCGTGGTCACTCGTATGGTGCCGGGTGAGGTGTGTGGTGTCCCCCATCTCGTATTGCGCCTATTGCGCCTGCTTGTTCCTCGGTGCAAGCCATCTGTCAATGTTCCTGTGTTTCGCCCAGTTAAGTGTGGTATCGACTGGCGGGCCTACATTGTGGAGGTCTAGCTCCTCCGCAAGTTTCGCCCATTGCTTGTCAGTTTTCGTCATTCCTCTACCTGTGCTGGTGTTGCTCGCATTGAGGTCTCCTCCTATGACCACATGTTCGTTCTCCTTTCCTGCAGTTTTCCTGAGCAGGTTGGTTGTGTACTTGAGTATTTTGTCCCTGGTTTTGCACTCCTCTGCCCCTGGTGGGTTGTAAATGCCTAGCACATGGTACATCACCTTTCCCGGTAGGTGCAGCACCACATGTAGGAGGTATCCCTCGAGGTGTCTCGCAGGGACTACATGGTGGTTGTGTGCGTGGCTGTAGGGGTTGCCGAGGAGTATTGCCACTCCTCCTTTCATTGCCTGTTCAGCCGTGCCTTCTGCTTTCTGCACCTCAGTTTTGGTGCCTATTGCAGTGTATTGCATGTCTCTGAATCTTCTCATTACACCGTCGTGTGCATGTTTCACTTCCGTGAGTACAATTACTTGTAGACTCTGTTGGTTTTGGCTTCTTTTGTTAATGACCTCGGCAAGGTCAAGGCAGGCATCACTTTGTCCCGCCACATTCCATGTGAGCATGTGTAGACGGTCCTTTCCTATGTCAGTCTTTGTTGGCTCTGTGAGAGGGGTTTGGTATTCTCGGGAGTCCTGGCACGCCTCTGGTGTTTCCAGACGTGTGTCCACAAATCTTTCCCATCTTGCTGTTGGTTCGTCCTGTGTTTGCTCCCATTCTTCGTTTGGGTGGGTTTCCTGCGCTTGCTGCTCCTCAGGTGTCTGCCCGTCATTACCTGGGGGTGTTGTGGGGGCTAATCTATGTAGCCATTCCCATAGGCCTGGTTGCTTCGTAGTAGTTTTGCGTTCCCTTTCCTGGGTTTGTGGTGCCTGTTTTCCGGCCTCTAGGTTTGTGTTCAGGCCATCCGCAGGCCTCTGGGTCTCTGCCGCTTGCTGGCTTTCCACCCGCGTCCGGCTTTGCCCCTCGGCAGTGGTTATCATCTCTTTTACTGGCGGCTGTATGGACTTTCTATAGGCGGTTATCGCCGTTCTGTCGGTGGCCCCCCATTTGCTGACTGCCTCGTTGAAGTGGGTGGGCCAATGCCCCCCTGGGCATGTTTTTTGGTAGTGCATCCAAGCTTCTGCGGCCATCAGTACCCATACCCCGCAGCTGTATTGGTCCTGCGCGCTTTGGTTGCCCACATTCATCAATTCCACTGTTACTTGTTTGTTGAGTGTCCCGGCCAGGTGCTCCGTCCAGTTGGTTATTTCCGCTGTTAGCCTTTTGGTGTTGCGTGACGTTGCATTGGTTCTCCCATTCGAGGAGTCATATATCCAGAACTTCAGTTTGTCATTTCCTTTGTCTGGTCCGGCCAGCACTGCCCTCCAGTGTTTGCCATCGCAAACCGGTATGCAGAAGCCCCGGGAGTTCCCGAGTAGCTGCAGTGCCTTCGTTGTGTGCGGTTCTCTGTTGTTACCCGGTTTCAGTGTTTCTCTCATTGTGGCTATTACCAGGGGGGGCAGTGGGTCATCTTCATACAGTGAGTGGGCATGTTGCATTTGGAACATGTTCAGTCGGCCTTTCTTTTCGAACAGTCCCTTCGTAGTGGTGTTGTACGGGTACAATTCCGTGTGGTTCTGACTCCCCCCGCCCGTCATGTTTGTTTTCCAGCATCGGGTGTGCTGCCTCATCCTTTGCTCAATCTCCCGCATTAGTGGTCTGCCTCTTGTTGGGGTGCCTTCCTTTATCGCGGTTACTGCGTGTTCCGGTCTCCTTGTTCTAACTAGGAAGGGTTTACCGTTACGGTAAATTATCTTGAGTAATTTGTAGCCATGGGGTGGTCGTGTCCACCGTGCCGCTGCATTCCTCGCTGTGGTCCGTTTTCTTCGTATTCTGCGGCTACGCGTTATGTTGTTGCTGTTCGTGTTGTGTGTTCCCCACATGCGACCAGTTGTTGTTAGTGTAATTATCAGTATAGCGAGTATCGGGGTTATGGCAAATGCAGCGTTCCATAGTGGCCTGGTAGCCTCGTGTCGTGCCCCCCTTGGGTAGCGCGGTTCTGCTTCATTTCGTGTTGCTCTCCGGTTGTGTGGTGCTGCTCGCATTCGTGAGTTTACGGTTACAGCGTTACATTGCCCTAAATCCCTTTCTGTAACACCCCTAGCACTTTTTCCAGGGTGGGCTCCGTTTTTTGTGTGTATTTTCGTGGTTGTGTAAAAATTTTTGGGCGTTTGGGCGTGTTTTCCAAAAAAGGTTGTTTTTACGTAGAGCAATTTCGGGAATTCGCTTGTGGTCGAATGTCGGCAGTTTGCTCTCATTTTTTGTGTGTGGCTGCCTCCCACTCTTCTTAGCACATTCCCAAAGTTTTTCGGCGTTCCTATCATTCTGCTGGCCTGTGTGGGGTCGGTTGTACCATTATTTGGTAGGGTTTCAGTAGGGTTGGTGCTTATATTGTGGTGGGGGCCCTTTGGTTTGCAGGGTGGGGGCTCATGTAGCTTGCCTCTGCTTGTTTGGCATAGTTTCTGGTCGGGGTGCTTGTTTCTACCCCCCCTCACCCGTTTTCGCTGCGTCCACTGTGCTTGTGTTGCCGTCGAGTTAACCGTTACAGCGTTACACTGCCCTAAAGCCCTTGTTGTAACGCCCTTGACATCTCTTTCTTGGTGGGCCCCCTCTGGTATATGTCGTCCCGTTGGTGTGCCAAAATTTCGGGGGGTTTCGGAATGTTCTGCGAAATTTATCATTTTTACGTAGAGCAGTTTTAGGAATTCGCTTGTGGTCGAAGGTTGGCGGTCGGTCCTGACGTTTCGCACATCGCTTTCCCTTGCTCTGTTGAGCCATCCTACAAAGTTTTTCGTCAACCCTTCCCACCCATCGGGTGCTGTGTGGCCATTTGTGGCTGTTCCCCTTAGGGTTACTGTAGGGTTCATATCATTATTGCTGGGGTTGACAGTTATGTGGTGTGAAAAGTGGTTTAAGCTCATGTTAGTGTTTTTATCTTCGTGGTTATCGTTGGGGACGTTATAACTGCATATGGTGTGGCCATTCTCGCTGAATATGGTATGGCCATTTCGCCAGTGCTCGGAGGTAGGCATAGTAGCACATTTATGGGCATGGGGGTCAGCGTAGTAGCTGTAGTTAAGTATATTAGACATGCCTGGGTGCCTGGTGTGCCTTATATGTCGGTTGCTTTCCTTTGTTAACTTGTTACAGTTGTCGCAGCGGGGGTGTGAGAGTTTGGCTTCTGGTGCTCCCACCTTATTATGTACTGTGAGGTGGGCAGGGTGTGCCCTACAGGGGTGTATTGAGTTCCGATCCGAGCCCAGTCCCCATGCTGGGTGGCTATGCTGTGCATCGTGGGCTCGTGTTCTAGGCCCTTTGTGAAGTTCAGTGGCATGGCAGGGCATGGTATGAATAGGGTGGCTCAATAATAATAATACAGTTTCTAGGCTGTCTAGTCTAGGATTGTTACTGTCTATGTTTTCTGTATTTCTTGTGACAGCATGGCTTGCTGGCATGGTCTCCACTTCCTCCAGGGTCTCGGTGGTGTGTCTTCCCCCTGCTCGATGGCACCCCCCGTTCCTGCTTGGTATTCGGGTGCCCCTTGATGCAGTGATCGCCAGTTCAGACAGAGGTGTGGGTTTCATTGTGGGTACCTTATGTTGGGGGTCCGGTCTCTTGTTTGCACTTACGGGGTGTCTCCGCTGCTCATAGATGTCTGTTTCAGTAGGCCCCCCTTTGCACAGTGAGTATGCCTCCCCCCGATCGTGTGTCAGGGGTGCAGGTAAAGGTGTGGTCAGTGTTACCTTTGCAGATTGACGGGTGGTCCTCCTCGTGGTTAGCTGTCCAGAGGCTGGGACCCCAGTGGGTATGTCCGCTGGGGGCCCTTGCCCTCTGGCCCTCTTGGCTGGGGGCTCTGCTGGCTTGTTCTGCTTTCTCGGTATCTTGGCGATGGCCTTTTTCTTTACTCCCAGGCCCGTGCTCCTGCCTGGTCGGCCCTCTCCGGGCGCAGGTCCCCCCCTGTAGGGGATTCCACCGTAGGGAGTGTCCCCACTTTCTGCTGCACGGTCCGCCATAAACTTGTCGTACTTGGCCTTCCGGACCTCGGGTGTGTCCGTGGTCACATACTGGAGCTTCTCGCGCAGGGAGGGCTGGGTGCTGCCTTCCTCCTTGGAGGATGTGTCAGCGCCCTTTGCTGTCCACCTCTTCAGGCCCCCTTCCGAGCTGGCTTCCTGCTTGTCCTCTTCGGGGGCCTTGGTGAGGCGGTTTGTGAGACTCACCAGTGTGTCCACCATGGCCTGGCCGGTGCTCTCGTAGGTGGTGTGGAAGTTCCTGATCCCGGAGGTGATGTCGGTGTGCCTCTTGGCTGCCACGGCCTCGATGGCCTCGGTGCTGGCAGCCGCTGCCGCTGCCTTCTGGTTAAGTAGTTCCAGTTCGTGTCCGATGTGGGACAAGAGGCTCTTCGTTTCAGGGGTCGTGGATGACGTCGGGGGGGCTTGGGCGGTTGCTTGTTGCACCTGCCGCAGGCACTCCTCCGTCGTCCTCTGCACGTTGTGTATGGCCGCCTCGCTCGTCGCCCTTAGCTTCTTCTCGTCGGTCGTACCTTCCTGGCGCTGGTGGTGGGGGGTCGCTGCCTGTTTGTTTCTGGATTTTGTACCCATAAGGCTCCAGCGCCCCACTTCCACCTTCACCGGGATGAAGACCTTGTCACCGGTGTCCTTGTCGTCTTGGAGGTGGACGTCCACCGTGATGGAACTACCAGCCGCCACCAGCAGGTCGTACGCCGATTCGGTGAGGATTGCGTAGAAGTTCACGGTGTCGTTACTGTTTCTCTTCCACTGAAGCAGTGACTCCACCGTGCTGTCCGATGGTGCCCACCTCGGCGTTCCGAGATGCTTCTCGAAGACGAGGTAGGCGTCTTCGCCATAAGGCGGTTGCTTGTGTTGGGTTGCTACCTCGGACAGCTTCTGCGTGATGGCACTGACTATCCTCTTGCGGTGTCCTACAAACAGCTGCTGGCTGTAGTCTATGACAGCTACTTCTCGCAAACTGAGTGCCTGTTTGTCAGCCGCTGATGGCAGCAGCCCCTTCCGAGTGGGGAAGCCGAAGTCAAGGAGCTTGTCCTTGATGAGCAGCTCGGCCAGGTACTGGTCGTGCGAGACCAGAAATAGTACCTCTCGGATGTTATTGTCCGCCGGTGTCTCGTCCCTTGCTCCTTTTCGGATGCGGGCGATGGCTGCACTGCCGTCCCAGCCTCGCTGGGTGACGAGGTTGCCCAGGATGACAGCTGCCTGATCCACCGTCACCCCCCTCAGTTGGGGGGATGACACCTGGACAGTTCTTGATCGAAGCGTCCCCGTAGGCTGTCTGTAGGGAGACCATACATACACCCTCGGGATGACCCGTGGCGGCGCGATGTCTACCCACGGGTCGTCGACCACGGTCATAGGAACCAGAAAGTTCGTGTTGAAGAGTACGAATAACGCCATAGGCCTCTTCCTGAAGGCAAGGTCGATTTGCACAACCTTGCCTTCGCGGTCTGTCCAGAGCTGCGTGTGCTCTATGTTAAATATTTTGTCGTCTTCACCCAGACCCAGCGCGCGTCGGATGACGTCGGCCAGATACCTCAGGTAGAGGAGAGTATACCTTTGGGTTTCTCGGAGGTCCTTGATTTTTATTTGTGGGGATCCCTGCAGGGGGAGCCCATACTTGTTGGTTTGCTTCGGGGCAAGGTCACAGCCCGTGATCGGTCGGACGTGTCGGAGGATTTGGTACCCCGCGTTCCCCTCGGTGTCTGTGGCCTTTTCCGGGAGCCCCAGCTTACAGAACTCCTCCGGCCTGTTCTCGGGGAGTGGGAGGTCCCGTGTGTCCTCCCACCAGGAGGTGACGATGTTCTCTATCTCCTCCTCCCGGTTGGTGCCCAAGGCTACCTTTGTTGGCAGCTTGGACACCTCGTCGATTGCCTTGGCAACCGACGGGATTTTGTCCCCCTTGGGGGACGCAGCATGCTTAGTGTAAGCATATGGCTGCAGTAGCGCGTTGGCCACTATTCTCGTTGGGACTCGTCCCTTGTTCGTCCCCGTGGGGTCCTCAGCCCGTAGGCCGGTGGGGCTCGTGGCACCCGATTTTTTCTTTTGTGTGTTTTGTTGTTTGTCAGGCTTGAATGTTTTCACTTCAGCCTTGCCCCACCTGAACTGCTTTCGCGGTTCAGGTTCCTCGTAAGGACTCGGGGGCCCTGAGAGATCAACCTCTCCCAGAGATGTCGGAGTTGCCGTGGCTTCCCCAGGTGTGTTCAGCTCGGTGGGAGTAGAGAACTCTTCTTGTGAGGGCTCGGTGGTCTCACCCATGGGTGAGTCCTGCGCGTCCAGCACCGGCATACTTACGATTTCTGGTAGTCGCGTGCGTTTGGTTGGAGGTTTGGATTCCTCCGCTGCTCGTTTGCGACTTTCGCTCGTCCTTGATTTGGTTTTCGGGCGGATGACTTTCAGGAGCTGCGCGTTGAGCATTTTATCGGGATTCTCAGTGAGGGGTTTTTGGGTGTGCTGCTGTGCGTTGTTGAGGGTTTCGTCGCCGCTCTGGGTGCCGTTTTCACCCTGCGAGTTCAAAAAACCGTTAACTTGGTGCTGGTAACGGCCATCAAAACAGCAGGGCGGGAGCGGGTGGGCCAAATCTGCATGTGTCCGTTGTGTCGTTCGCCATGGTGCCGTTAGTGTGTTCTCTGTGTTGTCGTTAGTGCATCCTGCGAGCACAGTCAGTAACAAAATCGCATTTTTGAAAATTATTTTTGGGTCCGCGGCTCGGACTAGGTGGCACGCTCAGACGGCTTCGCGTATGTGTTGAAAATACGATACTACGGCATTACATTACCGAAAAGTTCTACAACGGATTGGAAAGCAGAATGCTGATGGTATATCTTGGATCTTTGGATTTGAGCATGTATAAAGCGTATCCTGTCGTGAACATGGCAGAATTTACAAGTCCCAAGCATTTATATCGCGAAGTGCGTCAACGGATGCGCCAGAATGTTTCTGCGCCTCCAATAAGGGACAAATATGCAATCTTTCGCCGGGAAGGGGATCCCGAAACCAAAATTTGCGGCGCTTGTCTCGCGTACGCGGAAAAGTTTGGTCGCAAAATTTAAAAAATTTACTAAAGGTTTCTACATTCGTACCGAATAAAAAATTTGATAGCAAGTCTGGTGATCACAAAACGCTCGGACATCTGAGACTACACTTGGCAATTTATTTGGGAGATATCCCGACTTACATTTAAATTTCAAGCCTGTCACCGTTCATTGTATCGCATCTTGCGAAAGCGCACGGTGCCACCTTGGTGGTTGCGCAATACGTTTCTTTTTATTCCGTGATGGACAAACGCCGCTTTGAGCTGCCGCTCGTAGTCACCACGGCCATCGTGCAGGGGGTTATCGAATCTTAAAGAGTACGTCCAGCGATCGAGTATTTTTGTGACAAATTTTGTTTGACCAAAATATAAACCATTTGTGTATCCGCCCGCATCGTTTACGGAGGTGGTATATACGCATTTATTGCAAAAAGAGGCTACATGCATATCACTTTTTTGCATAGTGTTCAGCAGTAGTATGTCGGCCATGATGACGAACGTTAAATGGTAAGTTTTGTTTGTCGAAATAAGGTATTCGCCTGCGAGTTTTTCAATGTGAAGCTGTCGCAGGGCGTTGTATGTTATATTTGGTCCCGGAATCTTGTTATGGGTTTCCGCATAATAACGATACACGTTTCTGCATAACTCCGGTCGCTCTTTGCACAGATTGCTAATAACTTCGTCGGTGTATATTTGACTGATCGATGTTGCGCCGTCGTACGGTTGCAAATCGTCGATAATTGATGTGTACGGATATCCGTCAACGCTGGTGCCTACGCGCGGCACACTCTCGATGACGTGTACGGTCGTTTCGTAATTTTCTTCAAGAACACTTTGCACGTGCCGAGTCAGTGACACTCGACTTCGTCCTCGTGACCGTGAAACAAGACCGATGATCAGTAATAAAGCGCGTCTTACGCGAGACATTAGTATGTATAGAAATATCGCGAATACCGCTCGCGTACATATTTATACAAAAGTAATGAATTGTATGTAAATGCGAAAAGTCGGTACTATATTATCTGTTGCCTTTTATCAGTTTGTGAAAGCGTTTTTTTTTCTTCTTCATTGAGCTCATTCATTATTTTATTTCGAACAACATCCGGCGGCAAAAAAACCTTACCAGGCCCCCAATTGGTCATTTGCAACGGCATATCGTAGCTCGCGTTTACCGACATTGTGCACTTTATTTAGAGTTTTACGGTTTTAGAGATATATATATATGGTAAACGTAGTGCGATCGCCAACAAAATATAATTTTACACGTCCGTCAATTTTCGTCGCTTGGCCGCCTGGTCGCTCCAACGGGCGCGGCGCAGCCGCACGAGCAAACGTCCCACGCTGGCGAAGCAGCCCTTCACCCTGCGCTTCCGCGCCAGCCGTTGGCGGCGATCCGCGAGCACCGCCGCCACCTCCCGCCGCAGCTCCGGCACCCGTATCACGGCGTAGTCCTCCCGTTCCGGCGTCAATTGCACGAGATGCATGCGCCGCACGTCCACGTCGTGATACGCGCGCAACAGATGGGCGTAGACACTCTGCTGCATGGCGTAGTGCACGAAGGGCGTGTCCGGCAGGTGCGACAGCGGCTCGCGACAGCGACGGCCCCAGCACACGCGACAAGCGCGCGCCTCGCGGGCGCTGCGCGGCGTGCCGTCGTGCCGGTGGCCGCAGTCCACGAGATGCTTGTGCAACCGCTTCCAGTCGTACATGGAAAACGCTCCGCGCTCGTCCCTGGCCAGCATGTCCACGCTGCCGGCGACGCGTTCGTCGCCCGCGGAGTACACGCGCAGCTCCGTTCGCCACACGCAAGGCTTGATGTGCGCGTCGAAGCGGCGAAACTGCGCCATCTCCGCGGACGCGGCGTTCCGCATGTCCTCGGCGTACACCTCCCGCACGGGATCCCGGTTGGTCAGACGTACGCGCACCGCTTCTCGCGCGACGTCCACGTCCAGCTGCAAGGCGATCAGCGGGTGCGTGTTGTAGTAGCGCTCGATGAGGTCGTGCATGACGGTTCCCGCGCTGGACGCGCGGACGCGGTTGTGCTCCCACTCCTGCAGGATCTCCTCCTCCGTCATGCCGTAGTACTTGTGCGTGCGGTCCGTGCGCCATCGATGACCGTAGCGCGCCACGATGGCCGGGCCGTCGAAGGGCTGCCAGTAGCGGCTGAGCATGGTGGTGACGGAGGTGTAGTTGCGCGTGGACCCGCGTACCGTGTACCGATGCGCCGTCTCGTCGAACGCCACCTCGACGTCCGATCGTGAAGGGTTCAACGTGCTGAGGTGCGTGTACATGTTAGTGATGCGGTGATTTTTTTACATTCGCATGCGCACAGCGGACGCACGGCGCGTAATTTTTACAAGTGATATTTTTCAAGGGGGCTCGGCGTGCTTTGCTGCGATTAGATCAGCAACCTAAGCAGCATTGGCATTGTGTCGTCAAAATCAGACACGAAGCTCACGTTTGAAATGTGAACACGCACGACTAACAAAGTGCACAATATAAATATAAATACATGGTTTACTGTTACTTTACGATTGAACGCCAAGCTCGTAAGTAAATAAATTAAATAAATTTTACAACCTTTGCAGGTTGTGTGGCTGTTATTAAAGAGGGAGCCTAGCCCTCTGTCGCCAAGCTCGTATCAAGGTATTAATCATGTCGGTATTTCAAGATTTTGCGCGACTGTCCATGGCCGATTCACCATCATCATCATCGGACTTTGAAATGTTTGAGGTGACAGCGGACAAAATAAACAAAACGGACAATGCGGACAAAGAAGGAGGTAATACGATGGCAGACGCAGGCGTAAATTCGAACAAAAGACATAGATCAGGTAAAGTTGTTAGCGATGCACGCGATGAAGACGAGTCAGGCCAAAGCGCACTAGCACTTAATTCATACAGCGCACGCAATCAAGACGAATCGGGCTCCAGTGGCGCGACGACGGATGCTATGTTACAATATCGTAAAGATCTGCATAGCAAATCGGGAGCTTATTTTCAACTAAGATCAAGAACCGAAAACAATCCGCAAACATTAGAGGACTGGACAAATGACATATGCGAAATAGCAAACGACACTGAAATTTTTCATTTATCTGGCGTTCAAAAGATTTCGGCAAATGTTGTACAAATAAATGTTAAAGTAGACAAGAGTCGCTTCACACCTGCGGAATACGCAAAGTATTTTAAGCAAGACGATCGCCAATTTCAAGTTTACCATGAACTTATCGATGGAGAATGTAAAATGGCTATACAGCAATTAATTAAATATCTGGTTGAAGCTATGAAGCGTAATGAATATATTAAAAATTGTAAACTTCAGAATTTTGCTTTGTTATGCTCAACTGCTGATAAACATAAGAGCGACACGGTAGGTAGGGAATCTGAGAGCGGCACGGTACGTAAACAGGTTTGGCATCTCGATATGGCACCAGAACTGCCATTCGCGAGCGCGGTCTTGAACAAAAAAATCATACCGAATCCCAAAAAAAAAGAATTTGACGCAGAATTAACGCATGACGGTGTGCATTTTGCAAGCATCGCCATGCCTTTGGGTAAGACTATCGGTACATGCGTGTCGCAGCACACGAAAATCGATCCGTGTAAGTCCACCGAGGAAATTTGGCAACTTGTGAATGAAATTCATAAAAATTCAATCCCCAAAGAGGCGGTCAAAGATATAAATGTAAAGAAACGTTATTTTACTTTTCAATTCCTTCTGGATGCATTTCCATCATTTCCATCAGAAGCAATCCAACAAAGGTTTTTTGAATTACGTTTTAAAAACATCACAGATATTGAATTTGATATTGAAGCAAACATGTTGGATGATAACATATTGAAGAATTTTAAAAAGTATCAACAGACGTACTTAAATACAAGTACATACAACCTCGTAGGCAATAAAATGAGTTTTGCTGAGAATGAAAGTTTTGTGGATTTTCTTATTTTTAACGGCGTGATCACCCGTGAGCAGCCGCAAGTCGGCTCGGAGGCGTATGTTAAACAACACTTTGATCAAACGTATCCTAAATCCGAACCTACTGCTAACATCGACCTTCACTATTTGGAACACCAAGTACACTCCTCGATGGAATACTCAAATACCTTGGAAAATCACTACACGCATTTGACGTCTCCTGGGAATGACTACGCCGAGCTAGTGGGTAACATTGATCTTTTACGCTCACACGAAGAATTTAAAGACAAAAGTCATGAGACAACCTTAACCTATTCCGGTTATGGGGACGTTTTTCTTATTTCGGGCGTGCATCGCGGGCAATCCACAAGTAATCAAAATCGCGTGGTGCTTTTTGCAAACCTCGTAAACAAAGTCACCGATTACGATCCCACAATCCAGGTAAATCTATTTTACTATCACGCAATCTTGCATATGTTGCACAGCTGTAAAAAAATCTATGAAACCGAGATACTACATGGGTCCAACCCGTATTTTCAACCAGGATTTCCTTCGTATTTATGGTCCAGCGAGGAGCATGTGCGATTTTATGAATTACTCGAAGATGAAGAGAAGAAAAAAACGTGCCTTACGCTGAAAGTGTATCAAAATCTTTATCTTAATCTGATTTATGCAGGAAAACTTCCGGTTTGTCAAATGGAAATCGCCTTCTTTTGGTTAGTGTATTTTTATAAACATCATTTACTTACAGGTGAAAATGTACAAGACATAATTGATTTCTTAAATAAACCAAACGGTATAAAACAAGTATATTCTGCAGCAGTTTCTAGTATACTGATTAACGCTCAGGACGAAGACGCTACGAAACTCAGTGTAAAATTACAAGAGCTACATGAATTATGCAAACACATTTACGAAAAACGAATTTTAGAATCGTACAGGAGTGTATTTGTGAATAAGAGAAATTTTGATAGTACACAATTTTTGTTAAATTTAGCTTCTTTGCAAATTGATTACCAATAACGGCTTGCAATTATCTACTTTGCTTCAAACCGAAATGCGCACGTGAACTTGATTGTAATCTCTATTTGCACAAAATTTGTAATTGGTACAATCATTTTTGTGGTAAAATGGCCGTGGCGTTACACTCCGTCCCGCTGACGCAAAAATCGCGTGTCAGTTTGTTAAATAAATTATTAGGATCGCAAATGTACGCTCCGGTGGCACGGGATTTGCAGCACCCGCAGGTGTAACCGGTCGCTGCTAGTTGGCTCTGATCGCATGCGTCCAACGCATTTTGGTCGGTGATGCTGCATACCGTACTGTTAAAATCGCCGTAGACGCAGCTGTTCATGTTGCAGGAACTTGCAGACGCGTCATACGGTTCGCACTGTAAGTCGGTGTCGCCGCATTGCACCTCGTAATCGATGGTGGTGCTTGCTTTGTAATTAAAATTGTATTGTCTGTACTGATATAATTTGGATACATACTCGGTGTACGGATAGAAACGATCGTAGTACGCTTGCGGTGTGCATCCCAACGCTTCACTTGCTGGGTTGCTGTTGTTCACCCAAGCGGTGGCATTCGTAAGCGTCACTGTAAAATTTTCCAAAAGGTCGCAAGTAACTGCATAGCTTTTGTATATGATATACCTGGGTATTTGATAGCACTGCTCGTCGCTGCATTTCGGACGTATTGATTCCTGTCTGGGGGGTGGCGGGGTAAATGGTGGCGGTGGGGACGGTGTTGGCCATACCACCAGTTTATTAAAGTAAAAGCACGCGGGCGGATCGTTACCGTACTGTTTGTACTGCGAATTCCAATAATTCATATTTGTTGTGTTTGCTGCCGGATTGCCGTGCTCGTTCGCGAGTTCCAGATTTACCGGCACGATGCTTAAGGCGTCGCAAACGTCGCGTAATCGCTCTCGCCACACACTGGTGTTGATGACGCGGCCCAGTAGAAAATTAATGTTGGGGTCGTGCGCTTCCGGGTACTGATCCTGGCCGGCGATACCTTGATTCGCATGGCCGAATTCGGCGTAAGAGTGATTACCGCAGACGACCGGGTGTTTCGCGTGTCTGGTCAGGGAATGCATGTAAAACGGTTCCCACTCGTTCGAACCATCCCCGGTAAAGACGGTGTAATTGGGATACCTTGTGACAACATCTACTGATTCCGCTTGACCGCCGTCGAGATGTATACGCATAAACGTCTGCGATTCAAAATCTAAGAGTTGCATGGATGTTTTCTGTCTAAAATCCATTCCCGGTTTATCTAGGTACGGCGAGTACAGATTCTTCATCATCTCGCGAACTTGCGTCGCAACGGCGGTGCTCTGGAAAAAATAGTGCTGCGTGGGCCACATGTCCTGATTGCGATTCGGATTTCGGTATTCGAGACCCTCGCCGTCCAGGCTGAACCAGCTGCCGTCGCTTATGAGGGTCTTCGCGCCGGTAAAAACGTACGCGTGAAGTGTTGTCGGAAGCGATCCCTCCAAAATGACGTCGTAAAATACGGCGAACATGCCGGACATTGGCACCTGAAAGTTGTATCCGGTGATCGCGTGAGTGCCGAAAAACTGCGGTACGAAGGTGCTTGATCCAGTTTTGTCGTGCGCGAAGCTGTATGGCGCCGAGGCGTTGATGTTGGAAATAAAGGCGCATCCGATAAACCAGGGTGGCACATTTTTCAGCCACATCGCACCATAGTATAACGTATTAAAATCTCCGCTCAGACGCCACGTCAACGCGTTTTGCACGATTTTGGGTATGGTGAGCCTGGAAATTTCGTTGTAATATTGGTAAAAGTTCACGTTAAGCCTTACAGTTATTCCGTTTTGCACGCCGGAGGCCGACTGGGTCGCGCAGCATTCGTCGCGCGTATCGGGGTCAACATCATTCTGGCACATGTTTGAGTAACTTTCCTCCAGTCCGCTCGCGTTCGCATTTGCGGGCCATACTGGTTCCATGTACTCATCCTCCCCTACCTGATCCGTGCACGCGTTCCAGCCGTCGATGGGCAAGATGAACTGGCAGTGACCATTTTTGATGTTGCACGTGTCGAAGGAGTATTGCGTCGTCGTGCCGTACGTTTCGTGGCCGTTGTTAATCATCTCCGGAAATTCCGAGTAGAACTGCGCCAGGTTGTACGCCACGTTTTCGGAATTCACACCCCACGGATTATCTTTTTGCCTCACGCTGAAGAGATTGCACATATTACTCTTGTGCCAGAAGGGCCAACGACGATAAAACTCTGTGGGGGCGTAGCAATCCACCGTTCCTGACGATGCACTACTCGAAATTGCATAGGCAGAATTTTTCCAAGTGGTACCGTTTATAAAATTATCAAAATATTTGTTACCCCTGAGCTTGTGTATCGAGTTTTCGTCGCCGTCCAGGCCGTATTGGTTCTGCCCCGCGTGCGCAAATCCCGGAAGTTCCAGATCGGGCGATCCGATGCAAATCAGAGACGGCCCGCGCAGCCTCGCGGTCACCTGATCGACGTTCCACAACCCGATTACGGGCGCCGGACTGCCCGTCATCACGTTCCGCGTCATGTCGTTCATGACGTTCTTCAACCAAAAAGTGGACATCACCGCAAAGTCGGTGTTGACAAAGCCGCGCACGGGGCTCGGATTCCAGTACGGATTGTCGATGGTCGTCAGGGCGGACACTCCGATGTTGTGATCGATCGTGTTACGCATCTCCGCGCCGTCCTCCCAAAAGTACCCGGAGCCGTAGGTCAAAAAGGCGACGTTGTTTTGCACGACGGTCTCCATGGTGCCGTGCACGACCACCCACCGCGCGAACGTGCGCCACATCGACGAGGACACCACGCGTAAATCTCGCGGATGATCCTGCGATGGCAGGTAGCCGCGAAAGCTGTCCGCGTACCCGGCCAAATGAAAGTGGACGCCGTAGGTGCCCAGTCTACCAAAGTTCCCGGGTCGTCCTATGCGATACATCTCCACACCATCCAGGGATACGGACGCGCCGTAGCGGAATTTTTGCTCCGCGCCCCACATCGAGTTGCAGTTTTGCAAATGGGCGGTGCCCATCACCCAGGAACCTTGCGGGTTCGGCAGCATCTGGCTTTCAGTCA
The DNA here is from genome assembly GCA_001247695.2 of Cymbomonas tetramitiformis. Lineage (NCBI taxonomy): Eukaryota > Viridiplantae > Chlorophyta > Pyramimonadophyceae > Pyramimonadales > Pyramimonadaceae > Cymbomonas > Cymbomonas tetramitiformis. The sequence continues at coordinate 95,251 of LGRX02033368.1, forward strand.
GATTTTCCATGCATATCGTGACGTTTTTTTCGGCAGCATTTCGCACGCCATCAGACGGTAGATCCTCCCGCGCCCGGTTGATGACCAGCTTGCCGCGCACGCCCATGCGGTGTTTGCCGTTGTGCGTTGTGGGAATGTTGTTGCATCCACCGCTCGCCGCGTCGTCCAAATTTGACGTAACGACGATGTTTCGACTCAGGAGAGCGACGTGCGTGCTCAACTCGACGCCGTACCTGCGAAAGAGGGGAGAATGACGCGTGAGCATGAGCGCAAAGTGCTTGGTCGCGAAGGAAACCCAGCAAGCAGTACGCACCAGTCGTCCGGGTTGCTGATGTTGCGCAGGATCTCAGTCTTCGACTCGTGCGTAAACTCGAGTTTGTCCACGAGGGTGAGTTTGCAAACGTTATTTTCGAGGGACATGGAACTGACGGTGCCGACCTCGATGCCGGCGTTCACGCCGACGCCGGTTAGGTGCGATTTATAATTGTCATTCGCGTTCTTGTTGGCCTGTTTGTTCACGCCATCCGCGTCGTTCATGTTTATTCTGAGCATGCCGGAGTAAACGCCCTGAGTATTCGTCTGTCTCTTTGAGTAGTACTCGGGGACGCCCGTGAGTACGACGCGCGTCCCCGCCGCCCAAAGCGCGCCGCCGTCCGACGGGCAATCCTGTTCGTCGAGATACACCTCAGTGTCCTCCGCCTCGGCCGCGGTTTTGATACGCGCCTAGGTCATCGGATACTGCGACGGGAGCGTGCCGCCATCCGTCGCGCGAGTTTGCGAAGCGCTGGCGTTGCTGCGCCAGGTACCGTCGTACGTTGCCATGCCCGGTAGGAGGCCGTTGAGCTGAAGGTTGCCGTTGAAAAACACTGCGGCGCCTTTCATTACCCCGTTGTTGTTCAGATTGTGGCCCATGTAGTCTCTGACTTGAGGCGTGCTGGGTTTGATGCGCACGCCGGGATGGTGTACCTCGGCCGAATACAGGCCCGCCGTGACCTGGCCGTTACCAGCATCGCCGAAGTGATCGTGCGTATATGTGAACGTAAGGTTATGACGGAAACGCCATTTGTCGTTGTGTCGACTACCGGCCTGCAAAAGCCCGCCGCTCTCCACGATGAGAAACGTGAGCTCAATGGAGGTGTCGATGTCGTCGATGAAAAGCACCGCGTTCTTGCGCACGACCAGCCCGAACAGACGCACGTGGTGTTGACTGATGTAGTACACGGCCCCGCCGATATCGTACGCATCCTCGATCACCTGAACTTCGTTTAAAGCCCTGCCGGCGTCCGTGTTCAGACTGATTTTCTGCGCGCCGCATGTACGCACGTGATCTGACCAACTCGAATCCGAGGCCACGATCCCGCAAGCCAAACCTCTCATGTTGTATCCGGTTGTCGTGTAGTACGGATGACCGGCGGCGTAAGTCAACGGGTACCGCAGCAGATCTTCTTTCGTCTTAAGACCGGAGCGCCTCAAAACGGTTTGGTCGTTGTCCACAAAATCACCGTCGAGCCCGATTCCGTACGATGGGCTGCCGTCGCTCCACGCCATGGAGTCCAGCGTAAAAAATTCATCCAAATACTCGGAGTGCAGGTGTGAGGTATGAATGTGGTCTTCGACACTGTAGTACGTGTCTACGGTATAGACCTGCATACCGAACCGTGAAAAATAAGTGACTTGCTAAAATCGCAAGTAAATTACGCTCAATAACGAAAACGTACGCGGAGCTACCTGACTCTCCAGCTTCGGGGGTGCGGGTGGCGATACTGGCGTGTCAGGCGACGGCGCCGGTGGCGGAGAGGGCGGCATCGGCAGCGGCGGCGGAAATGGAGGCGATGGAGGCGGTATGGGTGCAAAGCAAACGTCCGCGTTGCACGCGGTGCCATTCTTGCACACAGGCAGATTGTTGGTTACCTCGACGCCAGCGTCTCGAATAGCCGCTGTATTATCGGTGGTATAATCGGTGTACCCCAGGCAGTAGCAGGTTTTTGTGTTTTGCTCCTTTAAAGTGCAGCATACGTAGGAAGTATCTTGAGGACAGCTCTCCGCGGGCTTCGTAACTTCATCGCAATTACAATCTTGATTGTCGTAATCCGGGTACATGCATAGTGTGGCATCGCAGTAATTTGGGTAGTACGATTGATAATTATCTTGATTGTAATAGTAATCATACAACTCCTCGCTAGAATTGCATAGTCTGACGTTACCGTTTTCGGTGTAGAACTCGGTTGTTGAGATTGCTGAATTACTGCTCGTATTTGCACGCATGTAAGCTCGCGGGTACCATGTCACCGCGTCCTTTAGATTCATCGCCCAAGCGTTAGGGCAGTATTCGTACAGCTTTTGCGGGGTGTCCAACGCATATTCATGCAGAACATCAGTCATATTGATATACTTAAAAGTGCAGCCATCTTTGTCCACTACCCGGTGGTACATGGGGATGTACCCAAGAGGGTCTGGGTACATAGGGATGTACCCAAGCTAAATCGACGGTATGGGGGCATAAATTTAACGGTTCGTCGTTACGAATCATCAATATAGCTAGCCAACATCATCACGAACACGGGAATGCCGTCACAAGCATCCTGGTAGAATATATATCATGTCAGGTGCATTCAAACCCATGCAAATCGCAACTTGGCTCCCAAAAACATTTTTCTAATTGTTTTTTTACCACGGTCTATTGCGACTCGCCTTTTTCACAGTCTCGCATATCTTAGGGGGGGATTCTTCACAAAGTGAAATACTTTTTCAAGGTTTGTTACACCACAATATCTTAATTAATTTATTCTCGTCATGTTCGGCGTACCCTAGATCCCCAAGCTTAACTGCTTACTTGCCGCACGGCACGAGGTACCTTATCGGGTATGGGGACGAGTCGACGCGGGCGGTTGAAGGTGACCTGTGATATTGATTATTATGACCAAAAATATTTGTCAGCTCATTCTTTGGCAATCGTATTTGCGATAACATGCATTGCACATGTAAATATGCCTTCGTTCAATAGATCGATGGGTGGGAGTCATCATACATGTCCGCGCGCATTTTTTTAGGCGAAATCTAAAATCTGACACTGTTTTATGATGAGAAGTCTTGATGATGAAGTATGATAACTTGTGAGGTATGGGACCGACCCATGATAAAATAAGTGCTTTGAAGGGTCGATGTTAATGCCCTAATGAAACATCGACCAAATATGCAATTTTCATGTGCATAACCATGCATACAAATCGATGTACCCAAGCGATGTACCCAAGAATTTGGAACTTGAGAATTTCGTCTTTTCTGGAAAATCACCTAGGCAACCGCCCCCAAAAACCCATGTCTATGACATGAATACCGCCAAACATATGGTTCATACCCAAGATTGGTGTGTTATTGACAACCTATATCAGCCATATGGACACTTGAAATGTTTCGAGCTCGCCATGGCGTGCGGAACAAAGAGTGGCTTGGGTACATCGTGATGTACCCAAGACCGGGTAGTGGACATCTTCGAAATCTAAGCATGTGGGGTAAAATTTCCAAACTCGATCGTAGTGTCCGGGTTGCCATGCACTGGGTAAGGCGTACGGCCCGGGCGGTAAGTGGTACGGCAACGGTGACGATGGTGGAAGCGATGGCGATGGCTGGGGCGGAGACGAAGGCGCAGGCGAAGCAGGAGGCGAAGGTGGCGACGGAGGCGGAAGCGGAGGCGAAGGCGGCAACGGAGGCGGAGGGGCATGAGGTGGGCGCGATGGTGGTGGTGGGGGGCGAAGGCGAGACGGTGGCGATGGCGGTGGCGGGGGCCAGGGCGGAGGCGGAGGCGGTAACGATGGTAGAGGCGATGGCGGACACGAAGGGACATGAGGTGGCGGCGATGGCGGTATAAGAGGGGCGAAGGTGGAGGCATTGGCGATGGCGGTGACGGAGGTGGAGGTGAAGAGGGCGAAGGTGGAGATGGCGGCAATGGCGGCGGTGGCGGCGGGGGCGAGAGGGCGGTGGAGGAGGGGGCGAAAGTGGTGGGAGCGAGGGTGAAGGCGTGCAAAGGGAAGCATCGCACGCGTCGCGCGCTTCCTCGGAGCAGGTGTAGTACGCGTCGTCACTGGTGACCGCGGCGTTGTTCGCCGCGCTCCCGGCAATGCCGGCCTTGTTTACCGTACGGTAATCCTCGTTGCCGACGCAAAAACAACGCACGGCCGTCTCGTTGGCCGGCGTGCAGCACGCGCTGCGGTCGTCCGGACAGTGCGGGATCAAGGGAACCGCGTTGCAATCGCAGCTTTTCTCCGCATACTTTGGATATATGCAGTCGGTGGCGTCGCAGTAGCTGCGACAGTAAGCGGCGTCGTTGTGCGCTGGGTCGTTCAGCCAGTCGTAGATCTCTTGACTGGAGTTGCACACCTGCCGCGCCCCGTTCTCCTCAAAGCTGGTGGCCAACCCGCAGGTGGATACGTAAACTCTGGGTTTCCAAGCGTGCGCGTCTTTGGGGTTGACGGCCCACGCGTATGGGCACGCCGCGCGCCAAAGCTCCGGGCTGTCGAGCCATTCGTAGTAATGATTCTCGTAGTAACCGTTGCAAATCCCGAAACGCTCGCAGGATGGGTAGTACACCCAGGTGTCACTGTGCGTGATGCCCGGCGGTTCCGGCGCTAAGTTTGGCCCGGGGGGTAGTGCATAAGGCGAGGGGGGGTTTGAAACGGTCGCGCCGTCCACCATGGCGCGGAGGGTGGTTATGGTGCCGTAGGTGCGGTTGTCACGCGCAAACTCCGGAAAAGCGAGGTGCGCCTCCTCCAGCAATCGACCCATCACGCGTTCCGCGTATGCGTGTACCCGAAAATGCATGTACGCCTTAACCAGAACGCTGCCCTTGCTTACAGAAGTTACGTGCGCGGCATGGGCGTCTGCGGCGAGACTCGTTGCGTAAACGAGGCTTTGATCTTTGAACTGCGTCAAAAAGTTTTTACGAAAGTCCTTGTCGTGTCTGTAGGTATCGTAGAATTCTCCGGTAAAGTGCACGTCGTACTCCCCCACGTACGTGGAGGAATCGTCGTCATTCGCGTCCCACAGCGAGTGCGTCGCAATGATTACCACTCCCAGTGTCAAAAAAGAGGCTAGCAGGATGAAGACCGCGATCACGATTCCAAGGTGTAATTGATCCTCTTTCGGTTCGGACGGGTTCCCTAGCGGCTGGTACACTCGTCTATTACGCATCGCAAACGATGCGCGACACGGAACTAACGCAAATTATGCGACGCGCGTATATATATATATACTAATATAGTATTTTTTAAAAAAGCGAAGCGCAGCGCGCAAAATTATATGGCGCTCGCGGTTCAGTACGCGCTTAGTGCACTTCCCATTTACCTGTCGATTATTGTGATGATCGGCGTGATGCTGACGTACGACATTTCCCCAACTAATTCCGAGACAAAGACCTTTGCGGTGTCCAGCACGTGCCGCTTCGAGGAAAACTTTTACGAATTTTACGTGTACGACCCGGATTATCGCGGTAAGTTCATACGCGCGCACCTCTACGACCACAACAAGTATCTGCGAAGTTTGAGACCGTCAGCCGATTCGCACCTCGGCACGAGCCTCGTGTCGGTGCTTCCCGGGTCCGTAATCACGCTGGTGGTAGCGGAATACCGGGATCTGCGTTCGGCCAAAACCGTAGCGCGCCGCATGGCGGAGGACGGCGCGAGGGAGGTTTACCCCAACATGAGCGCGTACGGCGACCGCCGCTTCGAGCGTATCGCCGTGGACGGGCGGTGAGCTATCAAAACGCGCCTCCAGCGTACCCTCGACCGCCCCTCCCTCTCGCCACCGCCGCTCGCGCCCGCTTCGCCACCGCCCCTGCGCCGCCGAGTCCCCGCCATCGCCGAGCCCTTCCCCCCGCTCCCGCCCGCTCCACCGCCTACGCCCCTCCGCAACCACCGCCGAGCCCACCACCACCATCCCCGCCGTCGCCTCCCCCACCATTACCGCCTCCACCGAGCCCGCCCTCCCCCGCCTCCGCCGTCGCCCCCTACACCGCCACCTCCTAGCGTACGCGGCGGGTACCCGAGTCACCCGGGTTGGTACGCCATGCGACGTGCCACTTGCGCGGAAACTTGCGCCGCGGCGGACGCGCGCGGCAAGCGGCCCTGCACGGTTCGCGACACCTACACGGAGAGCGATCGCTTCGCCGACGATAGCGTCGTGAACGCGTTTACTAAACTCGTCATGCACGATGAGGGATACTCCGTGCGACCGCTCTGCAACGGCAGCTACAGCAGGAACATGTGCGTGAATCGCAACGGGGGAGCGACCGCGTCGAATGGGTCGGTCACGTGTCAGCCGAACGTGACCTACTGGCACATGCCCGTGCAGAGAAACACGGATCATTACTGCTTCAACATCGAACGATTGCCGTACTACAATATCAGCTCCGTGGATTGCGACGGCGAGGTGTACGCCGACGACGCGTACCGGGCTTGTTTTTGCGGGCTCTCCGGCTACACCTACTTGGGCCACGGCACCTGCATCGAACCGAGCGGCGGCGAGACGACCGCAATCACGGGCGCGTACAATACAGACATGGAATGCGCCCATCTCTGCGCAACCTGGTTCAACTGCACCGCCTTTGATATCGTGATCACCTCTCAAGCGGTCGCTTGCAACGTGCATCACGCGCACGGGATCCACGCTTCTCGCCCCGTCGACTATCCACACGCAGCCGCGTGCTATCGCAAAGACGGCCTGACTCCTCCGCCACCTAAGCCACCGCCGCCTTCGCCGCCCCCTCCGCCGTCGTCGCCTCCGCCTTAAGCCTCAACCACGCCCAATTGTGTACTTTTACCCGCCTTACAAAATGTTGCATACTGTATACTGTGTAAAAATTTGCACTCGGAGATTTGTTTACTAAAACCACTCTCATGTCAGCGATCGTGATTGATTCTGTCCGTGAAGCAAAAGTAAGAATTTAGAGTGAATGTCTCGATTGGATAGTACAGACCGCAATGTGTTATATCTTTAAAGAAATACTGGCATATAATCTAATGACGAACGAGGCGATAAATCCGGTGCAAACCTAAAAAAGTTTTTTGATCGGTAAAACTGCTTGCGGAGTTTCGTAAAATCGTAGACAAAATTCCTTTATTCATGCAGGTAAATGACAGTGGCATTGTCAGTTCTAAGTTGTCAGCGCGTCCTCTTCATATGCGACGTCGCTCGAGCCGGTGCACACCAATATAAGCATCTTAGTTTATTGTGCACCTCCGTTGGACTTGTCAAAGATTCCTCGATCAAACGCACAAGCGAATGGAAACTAGTTACCACCTCAATCACACCGGGGTGCGATTCAGAAGTCGATTTACGAAAGTGCGCATACGACCGCTAAGTGCGTGTATATCTATAAGCGTCGCAGCACATCACGGTGATCATGAATATCAGGCACGTCATCAAAAATATACCCACGATGTATCGCGTTTCCTCCTCCAGGTCCGTCTCTTCGCGCACGCAAACAAGTTTGGAGTCGATCGTGTAGCACCGACCCAGAAGCGCGCGCCCTAGAGACATGATTATCACCATGCAAATATTGCGTATCTATACTCTTAAGCAACGCATACGCTGCGCCCTCCCCGCAAAAAAAAAAGCTCGGCGATACGCAAACGCGAAATCGGTCCCTTTGGATCGCGGATCACGTTCATGTACGTCTCAGGGTACGCGTCGTCCTCCGAGTTCGGACAATCCGCGGATGACAGCGACGCGCCGGAGACGCTATACGCCGGCCCATCGGATCGCCAAGAATGGGATGAACTGCGGGCGGGATGGGATGGAGTTGAGCTTACCACGTCGGGCATAAGACGCGTGACGTGGGCCGTGCGCGCTTTGAAAAAGAAAGGCTCGATACAGCGCGTAGATTCCGACACGCTTCCACTGGCCGCCGCGCGACTTAACAGCATATCGCTGCTGCAACAGCTGGTGCGCGCGAGCGTGAAAAGTATTCGCCGGTCGATCGTGCCTTTGGTAAAGCTATGTGCCGAGCATCATCATCTGCGATTTCTGGATGAGCTTATGATCTCCGTGCTCGCGCCCGAGGAGTGCTGCCTGGTGGACGCGGCCACCAAAAACAAGGACGCGTACGTGGTGCACCGATTGAAAAATCGGTACCATTATGGTTGCGCGCAAGCGCAATCGTTGAGGAGGGCTTACAAGAAAGCGACGGATTGGTGGTGCGAAATGCGGCGTACGATCGATCCCGAATGATCGTCAATGAATAAACTTCATCACCACTCGTCGCAAGATTTGGGGGACCGTTTCAAATACGTAGCTAAGTCGACCAGCACAGCGCACTGAGTGGTCTATACCATTTAATCCGCCCTTGATACTTTTGCCAAAAATCTCGCTTCGCCTATGACTCTGACAGATGACTTTGCACATTAATAAAGTTTCCGCCCGTGCAGAGTTCGGTCTAACCCACCACTTAAGCGGATCAAGCCAAAACCATGCATACACCTTCGGTGACGGGATATTAAGCCTTAGAACTAGCGCAGTTTTGGCTTTTCCTATATCCCCAAGGCGCTCTGCCCCTCACCCGTCTCGCCGTGGCCTGAAACGTGCTGCTAGGCTTTAGGTAAGCTGCCGCAGCTGCACAAGTTGCGGCGATCAACCCCGTGACTGCTTTTGGTATAGTGTCCATACAAACCCCTCCGATGCGAAAATACTTAACCGAGCCCCTTCAGACGCAGCCCCCGCCGCTCAACGAGACTCCTCGTGGCTATCTGTAGAGCGACTTTAAGGAGCTTCAGTCAGAGCAGTTTGGAGATAAAACAGTCACAGCAGCAAAGTAGTCGGTCCAGATCGGTAGAGAGGTACAGAGAGTACCAACTAGTGCAGCTTGTAGGTACACTAGCAAACCAGTCCTCTCCTATAGAGCAACAACGAGATATAGCTTGCACCTTTATCAAAGTGGCTTGAAAATACAAGGCGCACCAGGTATTGCAACTATGGGGCCCCACGACTAACACAACAATGAGGTGCACCAGCCATAAAGGCGTGGTAGCGTCAGGAGCACCAGGCGGGTTTACAAGGTAGTCATAGACTCACCATTGAAAAGAAGCCTTTGAGAAGGCTTAAAATTGCAACTATGGGGCGCCACAACCAAAGCAGCAATGAGAAGCACCAGCCATAGAGGCGTAATAGTCAGGTTACAAGGTGGTCAAAAGCTCACCATGCACAGCAGTTTCGAGATGGCATGCTTCTTGGCCAGAGTGACTTGAAGGTGCAGGACGCACCGGATAGTGCAACTATAAGGTGACAGAGGCAAACCAGCTATATAACACGCGCCTCTAATGTAATTAAACATAATGTACTAAGAGCGAATTTCCGGGCAGTAAAAGGGTTAAGGACAAATGCAAGGTAAGCTTCAAAAAAAATGAAAGGTGGCACAATATTCTGTTTTGCACATTATATATTACTTTTTTGTTCGTTTACTTCTAGCTTCTTTTAGATACTTCACGTAACGAACCCAAAACTTGTTATGTAGATATCGATGAATAAGAGTCGAAGACTTCGTCACAACAGCCCGCTGATCCACGCTCAAAGGAAAACCTTCGAAAAACTGCTTCGCAGCCAGAGCGCTCAGACCCCCGCCATCTAAGGGTATATGCAAGTTCCATAAGTACTCGTTTGCCGCGTCTAGCATAGCAACAGCTGCGTCTTTGATAACCGATTTCGGAGAGTAAACTTTCTCTGCACGAGATGGTACACAAGTCAGAAAAAACAAGTCACTACCAGAAAACATTCCTTAAGCCGGTGTGGTACCTTCAGGGTCTTTGACGACTTTCAAACCATACCAATCGGACTTAAGTCTGGTTTTTATGTACGCACAGTAATCCTTCAGCAACTGCTCGAGCCCATCTTCCAGGTCAGGCTCCAACTTGAAATCATGAAAAACCCAATCTGGTGTGTATAGGGTTATATTCATTGTATCTTGAGGAGTTTTCAATCCCTTCAGAAAGCAAAACCAGTGAAGGTACTTTGCCCGGTCGAGCATCAACTTCCGAACTTCCGCGCGATCCGCTTCTTTATCATCTGTTGAACAAAAACCCAAACGAGGGTTCACTCTCTGAAATTTCCGGGTAAAGTAACAAACAAAATAATGTAAGCACCTGGCGTAGTGTATTTGCAGTAAAAGTCGCAGAGAATCTTCAAGCTCTCACGTTGAAGGTTCAAGAACGGTTTAGTGCGATCTATTACGGCCTTGATTTCAGATAATTGTTCAACGGAATGCTCCTTACAAAGTGCCGTATAAGTTGTAAACTGATCGAACTGAGAATCAGATTCGTCCGTTTCTATACCATCTGACAGTAAGTCAGATGGTAGGTCTTCTTCGGGTGTTGTCTTCAAGAACTCAAAAAGGGCTAAAACAAACCAAAATTCAGTACACAGAATAGGAACCGACCAGGGAATTACACAGACGCAACAACGGCTTACCTTCATACATGATTATTGTCTTCAGGTTGCAAGAGGTCTCCAAAGCTGAGTTATGGTCCGTGTGTGCAGGACAGGTATATTTGACTACCTGCCAAACCGAAAGTGTCTTTACGGAATTTTTGTTACGTACGATACGGACTATAATGACGGTCACAGATAAGATGCCGCGCGCGTGTGGAAGAGATTACCGAAATGACGACGTCGATGTCGATATTCTGGCGTCGCGATCGGAGAAAAAAAATCAGCATGGGGGTCGGGAATATGACAGTATATGACAGTTTTTTTTGCTGCACTGCTGGTATGGGGTTTGCAATCGGAAATTGGTCGAATCGCGGTACCTTTCGTCACTCGCCATACGATCGGAATCTTATTGTCGTCGCGACCAATCAGAATTCTGGAAACTTTACATCGCGTAAGCCGTTTATCATGCACGTCACACAAGGTTTATCAAGTTGACCATTCTGTCTTACCAACCAAAAACTCAACCACTGTTTCTATTTTTGCTTTTGCTATGTCTAAGAGACAAAGCATGCGTTCGACCAAGCCTAAGCCAGACTCACCTGCCTTTAGTGTTAACGATTTTAGGAAGAAGGTGATAAGCCTTCGCAGACCGTCTGAGAATGCAGCAGGTTGGAAGGCTTGCGAGACGGACAGAGTTTTTAAGAAGATAGAGCTTATCAGATCTGAATTTATGAAAGATGGGAGGCCCAAGTTATTTTACGGATTGGTGGTTGGAATTGCAAAGAAAAACAATTTATTGGCTTGCATTTTCGTAGATGGCGAGTGTTTCTTGGACTTTAAAGCTTCTGACTTGCAGGTGTATACCAAGGTAAGCTTTCTTAACTGGGATCTTTGGTCTTGTTTGTTACAGTTTCTAAACCCGACTTGAGATTTTTTGTGCTCAGGTTGAAGGAGATGACGGAAATGCGGACGAATACTTGAAAAAGCTCAAAAATGCTTTCAAACAAGTCAGACGTAATGGGAATGGCTTGACGAGGGCTGAAGACGCTCAAGCTTTTACAGTGTTTGGTGCGTCTCTGTTTCTTACTTACTTCTTTTGTTGAAATTGCGGATACTTGTTGAAAAAGTGCTGAGTGTTTATGTATACCTGATTCTTTATGGTTTGAACTCCACAGATGAACCTGAACAAATCGAAGTGCCTTTGGATGGTGCTTTGGAAGACGCCACCGCGCAGGTCCCCAATAAGGCCGCTTCAGAAGATTTCGAGGGTGAGTTCATTTTCAGATTGCGGTTCTTGCAACTTAATACTTGTCTGACTGGTGCTTACTAACTCCACAGTTGAACCTGCACAAGTCGAAGTGCCTACGGATGGTGCTTTGGAAGACGCCACCGCGCAGGTCCCCAATAAAGCCGCTTCAGAAGATTTCGAGGGTGAGTTCATTTTCAGATTGCGGTTCTTGCAACTTAAAACTTGTCTGACTGGTGCTTACTAACTCCACAGTTGAACCTGCACAAGTCGAAGTGCCTCCGGACGGTGGTTTGGAAGACGCCACCGCGCGTATTTCCAAGAAGAGAGCTGCTTCAAAAGAATACGAGGGTGAGTTCATTTTCAGTTTGCGTTTCTTGCAACTCGAAACTTGTCTGACTGATGCTTACTTCAACAGGCAAGGTCTCCAACAAGAGAAAAAAGACTAAGCAGTATTTTTATACTGAAGATAAAGACGACCTTCCTGAAGGTTTGCTTGAGTTCAAACTCTCATCTCTGTTTGCCTGCAGCAGGCTGCAACCCCTGACATTTGTCTGACTGCTGCTTACTTCAACAGGCTCTGAAAGAAGCGAAGATACCGACCTTGTCGAAGGTTTGTTGGCTTTAAACGAGCCTAAGACGTGTTGTGCAGAAGACAGCAGTGAGAAGCGCCCCGACATGGCTTTGAAGGGTGAGAATCTTTTACAGTGTTGCTAGAGGTTTCTTTTCACAACACCCTAACTGCTAGTTTAGCTGTCGGCAGGTAAAAAGATCGTCTACGCGTTCGACGAATCTGTCTGGCACGGCACCATCACTAAGGTCAACAATTGCACAAAAGCTCACGATCAAAACTGGTTGTTAGTGCAGTGGATGGACTCTGATAACAAGGTCGTCAGTGGCGATCTCTGGCATGCAAAGACAGCGTAAAAGAGCACTGGAAAAGCTTCAAAGCCCCGAAAAATGTCGACGGCCTTTTTAAGACCTTCAAAGTCTACTTGAGCCCAACTAAAGTCAAGGCCGTCTTTGCTATACAAAACGCGTCGCGCAAAGAATGGGTGAATGGGTGAATGGGCGAATGGGGAAATGGGTATTTCACCCAGTGAAAATACAAAACGGTCCTCGAATTATTTTCATGTGAAAATTCAACAACGCGTCCCTCTTCCGGAATATCGCCGCACCCCCCCTCCCTGACAAGTGAAATTCCACAACGGGCCCCGAAAATACTGAAAATACACTTTGGTCTACTTTTCGTAAAAAATGCAACGTCACCTCCCCGATAAAGTGAAAATGCAAATCAGTTGAAAAACAACAACTGAAAATACAATGACGCGTCCTTCTTCCGGAATATCACCGCACCCCCCGCCCCAACAAGTGAAATTACACAACGGGCCCCGGAAATACTGAAAATACACTTTGGTCTCCTTTTGGTAAAAAATGCACCGAGACGTATCGTCCCTGCTCAAGTCCAAATCCAATTCAGGTGACAAACAACAAGTGAAAATACAATGACGCGTCCTTCTTCCGGAATATCCCCGCACCCCCCTCCCCGACAAGTGAACTTACACAACGGGCCCCAAAAACACTGAAAATACACTTTGGTATCCTTTTCTGAAAAATTGCACCGAGACGTATCGTCCCCGCTAAAGTCAAAATGCAATTCAGGTGAAAAACTACAAGTGATAATACTACGACGCGTCTCTCTTCAAAAATGTTGGTGTTTTTTAATACTGCAACCGTGCATGTTTACAAACCTGCATAAATATAAGTGAAAATACAAGTTCCCATTTTGCCTGGCAAAAGAATACAACTAGGACTCTATTCGACATCGATGACAACACAACCACAGCCCAGAAATAACGGACACGAATCAACCATCAAAAGATTATATAACAGGGACCTCCCCCGTCATCGATGACAGTGCAACCGTTTTTGTTATAGGAATAACACGGCGACCAAGATTACTTCCCCCGTCATCGATGACAGGAAATACCAAAGAAGTTATACTACAAAATCACTTCTATTTATTTGTCAGAAAACACTTTTAGCCGAAGTTACTTTCCCCGTCATCGATGACAGCACATACCTAAAAAAGTTAAACTTCAGGTTCCCTTCTATTTATTTGTGAAAGTACAATTTTCTCTTCACCTAACTGAACAAATAACAGGTCGAGTCTAACACTTATCCCTCAAGTGACATGCCCGCCAGACTTGAAGATATCATCAACATCGTCTGACAAAAGGTCTCTTGTTGGATCTCCATGCCAAAGAACGCACGTCTGGCGTGTAAGGCTCCAATTCCTGTGCTCCCTGTATACACAAACTTCGACTACACTCAGGATATTTGACAACCGTCATCGATGACAACCGTCATCGATGACAAAGTTTCCAGCAGGCGCACATGCCGAACAATAAGAATGACTGAACTTTGGAAAACACAATACGTCTAGCCGACATTGCAAACGGGAACTTGTTCCACATGCAAACTCCTTTCATCACAATACAAGCCGGCACGCAACTCGATTAGGAAAGCAGAACATACCGGTTCCCATGAACGGATCCATCACGAGCTGCCCTGGCAAGTACGTGTACCGCTGCACAAGCATATTCATCATATTTGGGTCTTTCTGTCCGTAAACCAAAGCCTTTCCAGACCTCTCACACTTTTCTTGCTTAAACGCTTGGCAGCCAGTCAGTGAGCAGTTATGTTTCACCGTGGTTGATGACAACGTCTGCTTGAAAGCCTTGTTCATACGTGTGAACTCATCGTCAAGCAGGTCCTCAGCTACCATGAAATCCTCCCGCACCTTCTCGTCATCGTCGCCCGGCTTCACATCTTCTCCACGCTCCTCCCGAACGCTTTCCTTCACCGCGTCTAACAAGTTGCGCAGCAACGTTGCCTTCTCCTCGTTCGACGGGCAAGTAATGATGTTCCCGGTAAACGAAGTCGACAGAACGTCGTACTTGTACTTACGGGTGAGAATGTATTTGTGCCGATCTGAAACTTGAGGTGTAAAGAAAGCTTTCCAATCACACACGACTTTAGACGGCGTTCTTGCCAGGCATGTGTACCAGATTCCAGAGGAGCACGGAGTATTGCTCCTAACCTCAGCAAGCCTCAGCTTGGAATATGTAATGCAACCTGCAGACAGTGACAACAACTTCGTCATCGATGACGAAAAATACTGAACAAAATATTTCAAACACGAAATAACTAAGTAAATATGAGTCTCATATTGTCATCGATGACGATATTTTCAGATATGCTATACTACCGAAATAATACAGAAGACATCATACCGGGAAGGTTCACAAAACCACTGAGATTGCAGTTCTTCGATTCTTCTTCTATTTCTTGAAGCACTTCAAGTGTGCCCATCACCGTGAACACGGTGTCTCCGTCCGGCCCGCCTAGGTCCACAGCTTTCTCGTACTTGTCCATGCTACCATTGTTATCGGCCACTGCACCAAAGATTGCCTTCGTTGCCACCTTCCAGTCGATGTCAGTTGGGTACCCGGCTTTTTCACAGCTTCCCCAAGGAACGTCCGTGATGACCGCGGCCACACCAACCCCCTCAAAGAACACAGACAGCAGCTGCTTCGTTGCTTTCACCGCGTCACAACACGCCAATGTCACCGCGGGTACTCCTGCGTAAGTGAGAATCTCACTCTGAAAAACCCAGCACTTGGTCTGCTCAGCACCGATGGCGACCACGGTCGCTTTGTAGTAGATAAGGTTTAAGGCCTTGGACATCTTTTCTTGACAAGATACATAGATGTCACTACGACTGTAGCCAATAGGCTTTCCCTCCAACGGGTTAGCAACCAGGAACTCCAGGAACTCAATCTCCTTCACCCCAGGCTTTCGGGCGTCCCCCGTAGAACCATCTCGCTTGGTCAGCTTCTTTTCCGTCTTGAAGTTGAGGTTTTTTTCATCACCACTCAGTGCTTCGTAACATTTCACTGGGTCCCACGGGCTACCGTAAAAGAAACCCGGCTGGTTTGGAACCTCGGGTGATTGTTTGGGGGCCTGAAACAAAAATATTCTTTTTAAGAAAGTCTTCATCAATGTTAACAAAAGCAACTGCTAAAACTTTACATTATATGTTCAACAACTCACCGGTGTTGCGTGCCGTGATTCTGAAGCTTCTGGAATGGGCACCAGTATAGGTGGCAACTCAGGTAGTACGGATTCTTTCTCTGGCGATGGCATCTCTAGCTTCTGCTGGACTGATTCCAACTCCGCCGCAAGAGATAACCTCCGCTCCTTCTTCCTCTTACGATCCGTGGTCAGTACATCGATCTCGTCCTTTTTCCTCTTCAACTCTGCCCTTACTGCAACTCCGGTCTCGTCGTCTAAGTTCATCGCTTGGACGTTGTCGATCACGTATTTCTGCATTACCTTATTTAACTTCTTCACGGTCTTCTTTGCAGCTTCGTGCTCATCCTCTGCATGCTTTACATCTGCGATGAGAATAAAGCCTTCTGCGAGAAGAACAAAGTTTGATCAAAGTTTGTTCAGTCTTGATTAGTAAATGTAAGTCATGTGTGCACGTGAAAAAACTTAAAAAAGCATCGTAACGTACTGCCTAAACTTCGTCATCGATGACGAAAAACTTCGTCATCGATGACGTAAAACAAACAAGTTTCATGTGACCAGGTGTTTTTCTGAAAGCTCCACGTACCAGCAATCATCTCTGGCTTATGCAAGGTGCTCATGTCAAAGTTTACGTGTGCCGGCTGCGAAGTGTCCTCGTTGGCAGGTGGTTGCCCCCCTTCAGCGTCGTTGTCGCCTTCCAACCAGGCTTTCAATTGTGCGTCTGAGTTAGCTGCTGAGGGCTCCTCATGTTGAGACTCAGCCACGTTCTCTCCAGAGACTGCATCTTTTGCATGCTTTTCAACCTCCTTCGCAGGTGTAACATGAACTTTGACGGCCTCCAAGTCCATGTCCTCCACTTCGTCGTCCTTGTAGAAAACAGCGGTTTTGAACTTCCCCTCCACGAAAGCAAGTGCCTTTTTTATTTCGTCCTCTTTCAGTCGGCAAGCGACTGGGCTGGAAGGCAATGGGCTTTTGTCAACCGGAAATAAAAAGCTGTCTTGGCTGCGAGACACACCTTTTTCGTTAGCTATAAATAATAACAGCTTGCAATGAGCACTCAAGCACATTGATCAAAGAAAGCACACTGTTAAAAGGAAAAGAAGAAGGTAAAATAACCTTACCATCCTTTAAGGACTTCAGCCATGAACTCGTCTGCTTTTTCTTGGTTGAAAGTAACACCAGTTTCTTTCACGAGCTCTTCAAGTCTTGCCGTTATCTTTTCCCTCATTCTAAGGGTTGTGCAGAAGTCAGTAAAGCCTCTTGCTGACTTAATGACCGGCGTGTGATCCTTCATGCTTTGTGTCTGCAGCCAGTGTCCTTTTTCAGAATCTTCTCCGTGCTTGAAGTAGGTCACGTTCTTGCACACAGCCTGAAAGGCTTTCACCTGACAAGTTACCACAACATGCCATGCTTTAAGTTCTAGCTGTTCTGCATGCCGAAACCGGGAATACATGAACGCAGTTGTCATCGATGTCAACAATACTTGAAACGGAAACAAATATAAGGTAAGGAATATTTTTCTTGCGCCAGTTATACCTTGTTTTCCAGCGACAAATCCCCAAGCTCCTTGTTTGAATACAAACTAGCAAACCCGAAAGGACTGTGACTTCCAAGCTCCTCGCAGTTCTTCTCAACCAAATCAAGCAGTCGCTGGTCCTCACTTAAAAGTTTGTGAACGGAGATGAGCTTCTTGAAAAAGGTTTGGTTGTAGTCTTCGTCGAGCGTGCCGTAACGAGCAACCATTGCAGGTCCAGAGAGCTTCGTTTCCTTTGGCCAGGCTTTCAAAAGCCGATCAAAATACATGAACTTAGAAAAAAAATTATAAGCCTTCACCCCCTTCTCGTTCGTCACGAAACGCGAGCCCGCAAGGAAGTTGATCTCCAGTGGCGTGATGTCCTCAGAAAACACCTGGCAAGGGCACTCAGGCTCAGAAAAATATTGTCATCGATGACAAAAATATTTCTAAACGTGTCTAAGTGGCGTAATGTTCTCAGAAAAAACCTGGCGCATTCATTCAGGCTCAGAAAAATATTGTCATCGATGACAAAAATATTTCTAAACGTGTCTCAGTGGCGTAATTTTCGCAGAAAAAACCAGGCACATTCATTCAGGCTCAGAAAAATATTGTCATCGATGACAAAAGTATTTCTAAACGTATATACGTCCAGTGCAGAAACACTACAGGTACCCAGGCCGTCATCGATGACAAAGAATACTAAGTTTTCAAAAATATTTCGACTAATTATCCACGCAGAGACTTGCTTCGTCATCGATGACGTTTGAGAAAAAGTTTAAGGCACGAGCCAAAAGCGAACTTAATGACAAAATACAGGAAGCTTGTCATCGATGCCAATAAAAATAAAAAAAAACAACCTCAGAGGGACACTCAGGACAACTTTTTTAACCCGAAATGTTATCAAATAAAAGATTGGAAAAGATTAAAGCTTACCTGCACCCTGGCCTTCAGCCAGCACTTGTCGCCGGGTTCGACCTTCTTGCCTGCAACGACGCCACCTTCTTTATACGCCTTTCGGAAACCTTCGTTTCTTCCGTGTCCGTCAATTGCCTTGTACTTGTGCCTATAATTAAAGCTAATGGGTCAGGAAAGTAAAAAGAACACACGACGTAAAAGAAAGAAATAGCTCACCTCTTACTGTCCGGCGTCTTGTACCACATCATGTCGCACATGGGGTCGAATCCCACGAGCTCGATGCGCTTCATGGCCTCCACGGCACAATGCTTGTGACCTCTTGGATTGTCATCAAAAGAGCACTCACTCAAGTTCAGTTCCAAAGTTTCAATATATCTTGCCTTGTGTATCTCCCCAATGTTAAGAGACTCAACGACCTCCCCTGAATCTTGTTCAGAACTGGTGGGTGCAGACTTTCCCCGCGCGGTTCTTGGCTTGCTGACTACGTTCCATTCTATTGGCACTTTAGTGTTTCTTTTTCCGGCCGAGTATGCCATTTTATTATTACTGAATGTGCAGCGTTGACTGTGGAGTGAGGTGGGGTGGCAGTGACAAAAATTTTGAACTGACTAAGGGGCCGCCACTCTCCGCTTCTTATTGTCTAAATTCGTCAACCACTCGTGATTTCCAGCCGCTTTGCATCATAGCGCTTTGGGGGGTTAGGGGGGGGTGGGGCAGAGTGGGAGATGAGTTGGGGGGTTAGGGGGGCTGAATAAACAATTAATTATTAATTTCATATATAATATTATTATATTGGCAATTTCTATTTTCAAGTTTCTGGCGCGGACTACTTAACAACAACTTATTTTTCGAACTGCACAATTCTTAACAAACAAATATAGAACTCCAAGAAGGTTGCAACTACGAGATGACAATATAATTTGCTTGATAGCAGGTAAATACTTGACAAATTATTGTTTTGTCGATAACATGTCATCGATGACACTACGCCCTCTCCCTCTTTCTCAGCTCTGCCTGAATCTTTACATGTTACCTTTTTCGTCATCGATGACATTCGAGTGCGTGTGAAATATTACAGCTATTTGAACTATTCTTTTTGCACAATGGGCAACTTTGTGGATTTCTTCTTCGAAACCCCTCAAGGTGTTCTTCTTTGTCGGCCTATTCCATGGCGTGCACGTGGGAAGCGATGCCAAGTTTTGCACAAGGACATTTGTGACGCCTTCGGACTTAACCCCGACGATGGATTGGCTGTTGCAAAACTGGCTAGTAGGAAATATGTCTGTGACAAGGAGGTGTACCGCGTGGACCCGGAATGGGGCTACTCAGTTATAGGTTGTTTGATTGATACCGAAGACGAGCCCGAAGATGCTTCACCGAAAACTCCAGCCGCAACCTCCGCGGCTTCAGAGTCTGAGGACGAACCTGAGATCACTGGCGAAGCTGCTTCCACTTTTGTCAACTTATGCGACTCGGAACCTGCAGATACCTTTGAACCTGAGCTTGATACTCCTGTTGCGAATTTGTCAAAGCAGGACTTTCAGTTTGCAAACGCGTTCCCCAAAGATGCAATCTTCACCACCCAAGTGCCTTCTAACGTCGACGGGAATATGACCTTCGGTTTCCACGTCAAACAACCGCCATCCAAGGACAGACGTGGGGTTTCTTTGGTTAAACTCCCATTCTTTCAAACACCGCGTACTTGGTCACATGCGAATAAATCGACCGACAAGGCAATAACTGATAACTGGAAGCAGCTGGGTGCCAAGGTCAACATTCGAAGTGTGAAATGCCTTGGAGAGGCGGTATGCAAGAATAAGACTTGTCCGTTCCTTCAAATACATGGCAAAAACTTCATTGAAAAGGTATGAAACCGTTTTTTTACTTTATATAATTATAGTACTTTCTAATATCGTCATCGATGACAGTTGTTTCGCTGTTTATTTTTTCAGAAAATATGCTTTATAATGTTTTGACTGTTTTGGCATCGATGACGAATATTGTTACTTGCTTGCAAAACATTTTCATTGAATAAATATAGCCTGTAATTCAATAGGTGGCGCAAGTCGGGAAACAAGTACAAGTGGCACCGATATGTGCAAAGTGCAAACAAACTACATCCATGGAACCTTGTGCCGCTACCGCCACGCTTTACCGTGGTGAACTTAAGCCCGGATCAGGCTATTTGTTGATGTTTAAACACTACGGGAAGCACTCTTGCACAAACCTTGTCAAAAAAACCAAGCCAGCAGAGCTTGGGGAAACCGAAACTGAGGCAGTCTTGAAGGCAATCCCCGAGATGGGCGCAGCTCGATTGGAAAACCTGAAGATGGCTGCAACCGCCAATGTGATGAACAAACTGCTGAGTGGACACGAGTCAACCACCCTACAAGACGTATTGAACGTGTCAGAGGCGGTGCAAGATGTTCGGGCTTTGGAGTACGTTATTCGAGGAAGCAAGAGCTCGACGTATGTCCCCTCAAAGGACCCCGATGTCGAGATACGACAGTTGCGTCAGCGCTTGCAAGAACTTGGACTCCGCGCGTTGTTGTTCGAAAGGTACGCATTGAAAACATAACAATATCAATATTGATGTTGTACCATGTTTGTTATTTGAAACTAACAATTGTAATTATCACAGGCCGCCTTTGCAGTACTTCATCTGTCCCTTGGACATTCCGTGGTCGCCGGCCAAGGTGATGCTATTAATGGACAGAGTCCTCGGGAAGCCACCTTTCAAAGGTCAGCTGGCTTATTCTGATGGCATGCACAAAACAATGAGGGACAAGGTGGTGGAGAAGATATGTTGCGTGATTCCAACACTAGGCTTGATAAAACTAGTAGTGAACCCCTTACCCGCCGGGGAACGCGGCATGGACGAGAGGGCGATGTGGGCTGCGGTCGATTACGCCGTCGCTATCTACGCTCAGGAACACCCAGAAGAGTTTGCGGCATACCTGGATGCAAAGAACTGGCCAGAGTCCAAAGGTCAAATACATTTTCGACCAGGGGGTTTTGTTCGTGACGCAGCAGGTAATTATGATAAAGTACTCGGTGTATTTTTGTGTTGTCATTTTATTGTCATCGATGACGATATCAAAACTATTTTCTATTTTACAGCAACACTTAATTAAAACTAGGCTGCACATCGTCATCGATGACAAAGAAAAGTTTAAGTTTCAGATATTAATGTCAGTTTAGTGCACTTGCAGGAGGCCCCTGGAATGGTTTACGCATGAACTACAACTTTTTGATTGCGGACATTGAAAGCCGCAAAGGTTTTCGTGTGCGTGACGCACAGGGAAACTCCTTGGAGATCGACTGCGACCTTCACGTTGGAAAAGACGTCAGTCTTCATTGCAAGAAGATTGACAACGAGTTCGACGCAAAACCCTTCGACAAGCTCTGGCACGATTGGTGGAAGGAGCTGGCACCGGGACAGCTTTTAGATGCTCGAGCTCGTTTGATGGACTTCATTGAAGATCAGCCCCGTAAGGACGTGCAGAGCAGTCTGAATGGATTGTTCAAGTTTTACTCCCGTGAGGGAGAAAGACTCCTGCATATCTTTCGTGACCCAACAGCAAACCTTGCAGAAGCTCTGGGAAACCAGGATAATAGGAACCTCGGAAAACATCTCACTGTGTCTGAGTCCGTGCGCATGGAGCTTTGCAGCTTTGTCGACCAGAGCAGCCACCTGAAACACATGGGGGAATGCGGGTACGTGCGACGTGAGTCCCGAGTCCAAGAACTTTATCAAGAGCGCAGGGCAAACCTAGCAGCCGAGAAAAGGGCAAGGACGACGGCTGATGACATCATGGAAGAAGTCCGTGAGATATACGTTCGCTCCCCACCAGCGGTTCAAGAGGGAAGGAACCACCGTGCAGACAAAACCCGCGTTTTCCCTCGTCAACCAGCTGCCCAGCAAACGACGAACACACCGGTATGAACAACTTACACTAATCCTAATTAGACACGTCTTTTGTCGACATTTTAATCGGATACATGTTGACATTACATCTGCACCTTGTAAACTTTTAATACTTCAACTTATTGTCATCGATGACAATATTTCGTTGTTTTAAAGATAAAAATGTCAAACTATTTTCTTCAGCATAATCGTCATCGATGACGAAAGCTTGACGTGTTACATGCAGGAACCCACGCCGAAGATTGTGAAGTGTAAAAGTACAATTAAGAATGGGACGGAAGTCTTTACCTTCAAGGTCGATCCTGACCCGAGTGATGACTCGCTGGATGGTTATTGGAAAACCGCCACAAAAATTGATTCCGACCTCTTATTCGACTTTCTATCGGCTGTGCAAACACACTCGCCTGACAAAGACGGCTTGCGTTACTCCGTGCTGACCCTGAACACGGTGAAATACATCTCGAAAGCCAGCAAGAAGCTTGTCGGCACACTCACCAAGTTATTCAAGGAGCCCGCAAAGCTTTCGGTTCTGAGTGTTCCCGCGCCCACTCCAGTTCTCGGGGTGAACGACGAAAACTTCGGAGTTCACGCACGCACCTTGAAGGTTGGGGGCTATAGGATGGCCGAGAGTGTTGTGACTTTTAGTCACTCAAGGGGCAAGCAAGTTTCTTGTAACTGTAAGTTTTTCCAAGACATTATGTCCACTCGTACACGGGAATATGGTGTTCATTGGTGCAATCACATCTGCTACGTTTTAATGAAGGCAGGCTTTCTCCCCGGACATGCGTACTACTACCAAAGTGGTTTTACCGACAACGAGGTGGAACTGATTTTGACTGCATTAGAGGATGTGACGGTGGCAAAGCGTAAGGAAAAGCTCCAAGAAGGAGAGTACGCACTCCAGAACGGGAGTTCCCAGAACGCGACATGTGCGGCTTCATACTCAAGGAGTGGCTGTGTGACAGCGAAAGACACAAACTCCCTTCAGCCGATACTTCCTCCTCGCCGTCCCCGTGTTGTTGTCATGGGAAAAAAGAAACTTAACTACACTTCAACATGGGTAACGCAAAAGTTACAGTTTTGCCCTGTGAAGAAGTGTGTATATTGCCTTTTACCTCCTTGGTTCAAGGTTCAAAGGCCACCGAGCGATCGAAATATAGTAGCACAAGACAACGTGGACGTAACTCAAGAGATTCGCTTGAAGAGTGGAGGTTTGAGCTTTGTTTAGAAAAAAACCTGGACTTAAATCTGTAATAATGTTGACTTCGGAGAATAATACGCGGGAGGATTTTACATAAATATATATACTTTCTGTTCAATACAGCATGAGAATATCGTCATCGATGACGACATGTTGTTGACACATGGACATGCATGGTTTGTTGTCATCGATGACGGGGGAAGTCCTAGTATAATTTTAACTTGTGCAAGAAAATAATTTGCTCCTTGAATACTAGTTAGTGTGACAAAATAAATTTCAGCAACCTGGAACTTTTCCCGCCGCCAGTGCTCGTCGCCGATACTCGACACCGCGCGCGCGCGGTTTGAATACTGTCAGCTTTTGTTCATAAATAGAATACTGTTAGCTTTTGCTCATAAATAGAAAAGGCGAACTCGGTTTGGGTCTTTGCGAAATAACCTTTGTGGCAATTACGCTGAGAAATGACTGACGAACAGCCAGAGGTAGTTGAGGTGTACCCGGAGGTAATTAATGTGCTTTGGAG